>PVHP010009830.1:0-49315 GCA_004024765.1 Zapus hudsonius | reverse complement strand
AGAGGCTGGGGTGCAGGCATTTGTCCAGAGCCTCCTTCCCCTGAAGCTCCTACTTCCTTGAGGTGGTAGTTGATGGCAGGTGCTTCTGTCCTGGAGCTCTCACTCCCAGCCAGCCTCAGGACCTAAGGAGTTTGACCTCTTTGTCCTGATGCAGGTTGAATGACATGTGGACAATTGGCCTCCAAGACCGAGAGCTTACCTGTTGGGAGGAGGTGAGGGGCACTAGGGGCCAAGATACAGGTGGGAAACACATTTTGGGGACTGGGGTGCATGTTGGGGGGATCTTAGAGACTGGGGTAGGGTATGGCAGAGGCCTCTCCCCCTTCTCCAAGGTTTTACCCACCTTCTTCCCTTTCCAAATTCCCCCCAGCCCTCCTGGCCAGTTCCAGCAGTAACTAGAGGCCGAGGGTGCAGCTCAGTGGTAGAGCGCTGATGTCCAGCGGTAACTAGAGGCCGAGGGTGCAGCTCAGTGGTAGAGCACTGGCATAGCACATACAAGACTCTGGCTTCAATCTCCAGCAATGAAAAAGTAAGGCTCCAAGCCCAGGAACAGGTGGGATCTCAGTCAAGCTCACCCTCATTTGATGTCAGCAAGGTCAGCACACTGTTCAGTTTCCCTGGGGCTTTTCTTTTTTCAAGGTAGGGTTTTGCTCTAGCCCAGGTCATCCTGGAACTATGTAGTTCCAAGCTGGCCTCAAACTCATGGCCATCATCCTACCTCTGCTAGAATTAAAGGTGTGCACCACAGCTCCCTGGGGATTTTCTTCCCTTGTAGAAATGTATGATTTTCGTCCCCAATGAACCCTCATGGTTTCAGCCTCCCGGGTCAAACCTGTTCCCATGTAGGTGGGTCCTCACCCCCAAAAGAAGCTTGAGAATAAAAACCCCACTTCAAAGTATGGGGAAGGGTGAGCCAGGGGCTTGTGAGGCCCCGCTGAGCTGTGCCCCCACCCCAGGTTGCCCAGAGCGGCGAGATCCCACCATCCTGCTGCAACTTCCCCGTGGCTGTGTGCCGGGACAAGATGTTTGTGTTCTCAGGGCAAAGCGGAGCCAAGATAACCAACAACCTCTTCCAGTTTGAGTTCAAGGACAAGACGTGAGTGCATGGGGTTGGGCAGGACATGGAGAATGTTCATACCTTCATCTGGTAATTGCCACCCTCATCTGTCCCTCCCAGCTCCCACATACAGCCTGGGCAGGGAAGTGTGGCATCCCCCAGCCCAGACTGCTTAGGGTATGGCCGTAGAGCTCAGCAATAGAAGGCCTGGGGCCAGGATTTCATGCTAGGGGCCTCTCAGTCATTACCACATGTGGCAAACACTAGTCTCAGATGATGGCAGAAGGCCCTGCTCTTCCCGTTGGCCTCTGCCTCTAGGAGTAACAGCTGCAAGGGAACCTGGCAGAGAAGTGCTGGGGCAGGTGCAGAGCAGATGGGATAGTCATGCATTAGTTCTTCAGCTAATGTGGACAAAAGGGAGACATGTTGGATGTGGAGGTGGTGGAGAAGCAGCAACAGGAGACAAGGGCCAGGCGTTTCCTGGGGTGGGGACTCCGCCATGCCATCCAGCTACCACACACATGTACAGGCTCTGTCCCCAGAGCAGATTGGGAGAGGTTCCCTGCTTCCCTGTCTCCCCTGGCACCGCTTTGTGCTCTGGTAGGTCCTATGGAGACTGCGTGGATCTGGGAAGAACTAGTGCCAGAGCTGAGCAGGGCGAGGGATTCTGGGCCCACAAGGGATGCTGCCTTGCCTTTGGACTCTGAGCTAGTCAGCACAGGGACTACAGGGGGACTTCAAGGGGGACCTGTTGTGGGGAATATGTGAGGCCGAGCCCCCACCCCAGAGCTGGTGCATGGATGTGCCCCCAGGTGGACACGCATTCCTACTGAGCACCTACTCCGGGGCTCCCCGCCACCCCCACAGCGACGCTATGGACACACCATGGTGGCCTTCGATCGCCACCTCTACGTGTTTGGCGGTGCAGCAGATAATACACTGCCCAACGAACTGCACTGCTACGATGTGGACTTCCAGACCTGGGAGGTTGTCCAGCCCAGCTCTGACAGCGAGGTGGGTGCTGCCTGGGGATCCCAGGGGTGCTTTGACTCACTGGCTGGATGCCAATGATTCCTAGTCTGAGCCACAGCCTTAGGGGGCTCCTTGGGCTCTAGACAGCCAAGAGGAGGCTGTAAAGGGTACCCAGGGCCTCAGCCTTAGACCCTGCCTTCTGGCCCTCAAGCCCTGCAGGCTACAGCTTGTGGATTTTCCTGTCTGTACCTCATCCTGTCCACACTACACTGCCGTCCTACAGACCTCCTGGGAAGTACCTTGGCCATCAGCTGGACACCATGACCACCTCAGCCTGAAGCTCATCCCTCCTCGAGAGCTCACAGCAAGCCTGTGTCCTGCCTACACTTCTTTCTTTCCAGGTCAATGGGGCTGAGATGCCTGAGCGAGCTTCCACTTACGAGGAGGTACCCACCCTGACCTCAGAGGAACGAGGTGGCCTCAAGAAGTCCCGAGATGTATTTGGCTTAGACTTTGGAACCACCTCAGCTAAACAGCCTGCCCAGCCAGCCTCAGAGGTGAGTACCAGGCACCCTCGTTAAGGATCTGTCACCCCCTGAAACAGGACCTCTCTCACAAATGGGGAGACCAGGGCTCCCAGAAGAGCTTGCTCAGGTCACACAGCATCGCATGACCCTGGGACCCCAGGCTTTGCCCTCTGGGACCCTAGAATGAGTGCTCTGTTCCCACCATGGTGTCTGTAAGCCACGCCCCACCTCCATGGCTCCAGCTCCCATCTGTGCCTGCAGTGTCACCCAAGAAACCATGGCCCCGGGCACTTGGGCCTCTCCTCTCCTGTTCCTCCTTCATGGTGACGTGGAGCCACCGCCAGCTCCTGTTAGAGGCCCTGCCCTGCCTTATTCCCCTGCCTAACTGTCACTGTCCCCAGCTACCCAGTGGGAGGCTCTTCCACGCAGCAGCTGTCATCTCTGATGCCATGTACATCTTTGGAGGCACCGTGGACAACAACATCCGCAGCGGGGAGATGTACAGGTTCCAGGTGTGAGGTGCTGGGTGGGCAGGCCCCCATGAGGACACTGGGGCCCAGTGGGTTGGAAGAGGGCTGTGCAAGGTACCTGTTGCTGGGCCCAACCTGTGGGATGGCCTCTGAGCAGTACTGCAGATAGGGTGGAAGGTTCTAGAATGAGGTACACTAGGAGTGTGGCAGGCAGACCCTCAGCTTGGAGCAGGGTGGAGTGGCAGGGGCAGAGCCAACGGCGAGTGGGCCAAGCTGGACTCTACACTGGGGTCTTTATGGCACCCACAACCTGGAGTAGAGCAAGGGGAGGGCTACCAGCCTCCCTTGGCAGCCTCCTCCAAGACCTGGAGGAATGGGTGGTCAGGGGCCTTGGGGGACAGTGGGAGTGGCAGAGGGAGCCCTCATGACCACAGCCCGGGGAGGGATGGTCTTCAGGAAGGTTGTCCCTATGGGTGATGGGCCTCGGGTGGCCTTGCTCCTCACTGGCTCCCCCTCTTCAGTTCTCCTGCTATCCCAAGTGCACTCTGCACGAGGACTACGGGCGTCTGTGGGAGAGCCGCCAGTTCTGTGATGTGGAGTTTGTGCTGGGTGAGGTGGGTGCCCGCCTGGCCTGTACCAGCCTTGCCTGCTGTGTGGTGCTTGGCCCTTTGGGAGGCAGTGACGGGGGGGGGGGTGAGGTCTTGTGCTTCCACCCACGTCTGTTGTTCTTCCTGCAGAAGGAGGAATGTGTGCAGGGCCATGTGGCCATCGTCACTGCTCGAAGCCGCTGGCTCCGCAGAAAGATCGTGCAGGCTCGGGAGTGGCTGGCCCAGGTGCGCTCTCGGTCTCCCTGATTGACAGCTGGGTTCACTGTCGACTGCAATGTCCTCAGCTCCCTTCTCTCCATAGAAACTGGAGGAGGAGGCACCCCTTGTGCCCAAGGAGGCCTCTGGTACGGCTACGGGTAGGGTAAGGCTGCCCCTGCTGCGTGTTGCCATCCGCGAGGCTGAGGCCCGGCCCTTCGAGGTGCTCATGCAGTTCCTCTACACAGACAAGATCAAGTACCCTCGGAAAGGTCCTCCTGGGGCACGGGTGGCGTGGATTGGAGGGGGCAGGTGGTAGAACCAGAAACGGTGCTGCTAGGTCGATCCAAGAGGCACAGCCCAACTACTCCTCCATGGAGGAAGCCCTGGGCCTTGTTCTGGGCCCTCCCCTCTCAGGGTCTCTGAGGCTCAGGGTTCTTGGGAACAGGCCATGTGGAGGATGTGCTGCTCATCATGGACGTGTACAAGTTAGCACTGAGCTTCCAGCTGTGTCGCCTTGAGCAGCTGTGCCGGCAGTACATCGAGGCCTCTGTGGACCTGCAGAACGTGCTGACTGTGTGTGAGAGCGCTGCCAGGCTGCAGCTGGGCCAGCTCAAGGTGCACGCTGGGTTAGCACAGCACTGGGAAGTGCCTGCCATCTTCCCCTCCTAAGCTGGGGCCTGGCCTGACCCTGCTCACCTGCCTGTCCCAGGAACACTGCCTGAACTTCGTGGTGAAGGAGTCCCACTTCAACCAGGTGATCATGATGAAGGAGTTTGAGCACCTGTCTTCCCCACTGATCGTGGAGATTGTGCGGCGGAAGCAGCAGCCGCCACCCCGCACACCCTCAGACCAGCCCGTAGACATCGGTAGGGAGCCCGTTCCCATCTTGCGGTGTGGAGAGGTGGCGATGGTCTTGGGTAGTTAGCTTGAGAGCCATGGACAGCATCTGCCACCAGGCTCTTGGGGCACAGGACCAGGGAGAGTCTGAGGCAGGGAGGTCTTTCCAGAGCAGGTCGTGCCGGTGAGCCTGGACCACTCCTCTGCCCGTCTGAAGTCCAGTTTTCAGAGTTTCATGGGACCCACTGGCTGGGGTGTTGGGCCTAGTGGCTGGTTGTGGTCATGTGATTGGCTGCTGAGCTTTCAGGTACAGTGAGGCTCATAACTTTATGTGTTCTCGGTGCCTTTTTGACCCAAGTCTTGAAGGGAAGGGACAGCTCCTTCATTCCAACTCTCCTTGAGGGAGATGCTAACTCACACCCTGGAGGTATCTAAGGCTTCTTTGTGGACCTGGAGAAGCAGCCGAGCACATGGGCCTCATTGCTGGGGAGCCAGTTAGGAGTGCCCGCGGGCTGAAGAGAATGGGCACTTGTGGCTTTGAGCAGAGCAGCAACATGGGCAGTGGAGAGATGTAGACCAGAATAAATGGCCCTTTTGTTCAGGGGTGCTTGCTCAGGGTCCCCCCCAAATCTCCAGGAACATCTCTGATCCAGGACATGAAGGCATACCTGGAAGGGGTGGGCTCAGACTTCTGTGACATCACGCTTCTGTTGGATGGCCATCCACAGCCAGCCCACAAAGCAATCTTGGCTGCCCGCTCTAGGTGGGTTCAGGGCCTGGGGGGAGGGCGGGGCCTGGACACAGGCTCTCTTCCTGAAAGCTGGCTGTCTGCCTCCCCCCCTGCAGCTACTTTGAGGCGATGTTCCGGTCCTTCATGCCCGAGGATGGCCAAGTGAACATCTCTATTGGCGAGATGGTGCCCAGTAGGCAGGCCTTTGAGTCCATGCTGCGTTACATCTACTATGGCGAGGTCAACATGCCCCCTGAGGACTCGCTGCATCCTCTCACCCAAGGGTGCCCCCTCAGGCATGCCCTGTTGGCTGGGTGATCTTGGCTTTGCACCTCTCATTCAGGAGGATTTACCAGTTCTGGGTCTACAGCTCTCCAAGGATTAGGTGGGCAGCTGGAGGGTGGGCTCTTGACTCTCACAATTGCCTGGTTATTCCTCTATGCAACAGGTGAGCAAGCAGGTGTGGAGCAGTTCCTCGTACTTCACTTCAGTGGGGCTTGAACATGGGTGCAAGCGTTCCTGGCAGGGCTAGTGAGGCCTTGGTGTTTTGGAAATGTGCGCATGGAAGTGAGAGCATTCTGGTTTTCTTTGAATCTTTTTTTTTTTTTTTTAGATGGAGGAGGGTTCCGAGGTAGTCTCCCTCTAGCCCAGGCTGACCCAGAACTCTGTGGTCTCAGGCTGGCCTATCCTACCTCTGCCTCCTGAGGGCTGGGATTAAAGATGTGAACCACCACACTCTTTGAATCTTGAATGAGGCCTTTGAACCCTCAAGTGACTAAGAAAAGGTTAGACAGTAAGCTGGCCTGTGCCTGGATTGAAGCCTCTCCCAGGGAGGCTGGGAAAGGGCAGATGGATGCGTGGGTGGATGCTGGTGGACAAGGGTCCTTCATCAGGCAGCTCCTTAACTCGTGCCCAGCTACCTGTTTGCAGCCCCCTACTACTATGGCTTCTCCAACAACCGACTGCAGGCTTATTGCAAGCAGAACCTGGAGATGAATGTGACCGTGCAGAACGTGCTGCAGGTAGTGCCCGGTGCCCACTGGGCACCCCCCAGTGCACCCCAGGTAGGTGAGCCGGTGGAGCCTCACCGTTCGGGTCCTTGCTTTGCAGATCCTGGAAGCAGCTGACAAGACGCAGGCGCTGGACATGAAGCGTCACTGCCTGCATATCATCGTGCACCAGTTCACCAAGGTCAGCCTCGGGCCCGGTGCTCACTGCCAGACGAGCCGAGGACTTAGCTGCCAGCCCTGGCCCTTGGGAAGTCTGGTTGCATTTTGTTTTGGTCATCTGTGCAGGTCTCAAAGCTGCCCACACTGCGCTTGCTGAGTCAGCAGTTGCTGCTGGACATCATAGACTCGCTGGCCTCCCACATCTCGGACAAGCAGTGTGCAGAGCTGGGTGCTGACATCTGAGACTCCACAGGGCTTTGCCAGTCAGGAGAACGGTGCCTATCTGGTTGGCCAAATCCATGCTTGCATGGCGGCTGCACATGTGGAGGCTGGAGCTCCAGCTCCTGCAGGGAGCTGAGGTGTACAGCAGCTTCCCAAGGCTGCATTTCACTGAGGAGTGGACAGTGTAAGACCCCCTTTCCAGCTGGCACCTCTCCTGGATGAGAGGCCAGGGTCAGTGACTGAGACATCACAGGACACGAGGGACCTGCCACCACCCAGCTGTAGGAAGCTGCAAGTGTGGCTCTGGGGCCAGGTGTAGGTTTTGGTTGTCCTACAGGTGTGTGGTGGTTCCAGACGTTGGCTCTCAATGCATTGCCCCTCCACGTGGGGTGGGGGTGAGGGCTCTGAGGATTTCTCACCCCAGAGCTTTGAAGGGAAGCCAGTGCCCATGGCGTGGTATGACCCTGGAGATGACTTTGGGAGGGAAGAGCCCACGGGACCGCCAAGCTGGGTGGGTCTACCTATCAGAGGAGCTGCACTTTCAGGCCCACCTGTGTGTACATCTGGGCCAGGAAGGAGTGGTGCGCGCATGTATTTATTGTCACAGCCACTTCCATTAAAGCCACAGCTGTGCTACCTGTACATACCTTGCTGGCACACTAGCCACTACCCTCCTGCAACCTCATCACTTGGCAGGCCTACCACATGTGGGTTGAGCCATTCTTGCCCATTTCTCTACCCAGCTGTCAACTTGCTACCACACGGTATCAGGCTGTGGGTAGTACCTAGGCCAGCCCCTCTCCACCCCTCCCCTCCCCAGAGCCCTGGGCACCCTTTCATCCTGCTGGAGGCCCTGTGTCAATGTAATCTTTCTGGAGCCAGAAGCAGATTCCTGCAGCGGACAGAGCGCTGTGGTCAGGCCCCGGATGCATGGGGCCTTGGGTACCCTTAGCTGAAGCTAGCCTATCTCTAAAGCCAACTAGGAAGCGGCCTGGCAAAAAATGAGCTGGGGACAGAGGGAGGTCTGGGGCAGCGGTTAATGCAGGCTGCTAAGCTGGGGGCAGTCCTTAGGAAGAAGCATCAATTAGAGCTGAAGGAGGGGAAGACATCAGCATCCAAAAGACAAATGCCAGCCTGAGGTGGGTATCCAGACAGGTGGATGTCAGCCACTTGTGCTGTGCCACAGAACCACACACCCGGTGCAGCCATATCCTACCCCTCATCAGGAGGCGCTTGTCTGGAGGCCTCGACCTGCAAGCTGTCTTATCTGCTGACCCTTGTAATTGGCTCCTCAGCTGTCTTCTACACAGGACCCCTCCCCCAAACAAGTGTTGGGTGTCAGCTGACTAGCAACACAGCTGTACTCAGGCGGTGTCACCAAGGACTAGCAGGGGGAGCTCATGTTCCTGGGTTCACTATGGCCAGCCACAGTAAAGCCTAGGCTCCCTGAGTTGAAGAAAATACCTGAGGCCCGCTCACCTCCAAAATCCATCTTTCCACACTTTTTTTGTTTGTTGTTGTTTTTCGAGGTAGAGTCTCTCTCTAGCCCAGGCTGACCTGGAATTCACTATGTAGTCTCGGGGTGGCCTTGAACTCACAGCAATCCTACCTCTGCTCCGAGTGCTGGGATTAAAGACTAAAGACGTGCAATGCCCGGCTTTCTTTTCACACTTTTTTTTTTTTTTTTGGTTTTTCGAGGTAGGGTCTCGCTCTAGCCCAGGCTCTTTCCACACTCTTTAAGGGACTAAAATTGCCAACATAGCAGCCCAGGTTTGTGACTGGCATCCACTTGTCCCTGCCAAGAGTGGGCAGTGTAGGAGCTGACTTCCTGACTGGTCAGGCAGATGTGGTCAAAAAAAGGAGTGGCTAAACTGGCTTTTATGAATGGACTCTGGCACTGTCCCCTGTGTCTTCAGAAGACTCCTGAGGAGAATGGAACAAGTGCGCAGGTGGAGGGGCTGCAGACAGCTTGGGGCTTTGGCCACTGTCTGGAGAGAAGTCTAGGACCAGCAACCCCCGCTGAACCAGACAGAATGCAAGGCTTCTGCGGAATCCACTTTATTGTGACCCCTGGCAGGTCCTGTCAGTCCAGTTCCTGTCCAGGTGGAGTCTCGGTGGGCAGTGCCCCTCAGGCCATGCTGCTGCTCAGCTGCATGGCGAAGTCCTGCACGTGCTCCTTCAGGGTCTGCCGCGCATCGGCCTGGGCCCGCTTCTCTCGTGCTCGTTCCTGCTGCAGCTTGGTCAGCCGCAGCCGCAGTCGCTGCTCCCGCCGCTTGCAGGCCTGCAGCTGGCGCTGGGCCTTGTCCAGGGCGTCCAGGGCGGCCTCGGCCCTCCTCTTCCAGAGCAGCGCGCTCCCCACCTGGTAGCTGTGCTCGCTCTGGATGTAGGCTCCGGCGGGCGGCGGCAGGCGGAGCATGTAGGTGGACGGGGAGACGGGCCGGGGCTCCAGCGGGGACGGCTGGGCACTACAGCCCGCTTCATCGGCCTGGGCACCCAGGGGACCTACAAGGTCCGAGAAGGAGCTGCCGAGGCCAGGCTCCAGCCTTCCAACGGGGGATGCAGACAGAATGGCAGGTGCCGAGGCCTCTTCCACGGGAAAGCAGGTGATGTCCACGGGAGGTGGGAGAGAAAATGGAGCTGTGGGCCCTCGGCCTTCAGAGCGGCTGGAGGAGGAGAGGGAGAGAAAGAGAGGGAGAGGGAGAGAGGGACTGACAGGCCAGACTAAGCTCCTGCCCGGGCAGCAGGACCCCCCGAGCCCAGCCCCCGGGCCTTGGCGTGGGAGTGGGCCACCGCACACACCTGGACAACATACCGTTTCCTGCAGCGCAGGCTGAGGTCCAGGGGCCCCGGGGGGTACTCATGCCCCTTGATCCTGGAGGTCCGGTGCAGCTTGGAGAAAGACTCAAATAAGGTGGGGACGGCCCCCTCCTTGAGCCTGTGGTACCCACTGCGAGGAAGAGGACGCACGATGATGACGCGGAGCTCGGCCCCCCTCCCCAGGCCGGCACGAGGCTCCCGATCGATCGGATCCCGGGCGGGGCCGCCCACCTGATTCCCACCAGCTCAAAGCAGCTGTCCTCGAAGTGCTTGGAGCAGAAGTAGATGTACTCGGAGGCCGGGTCCCACAGCCCCTGGCCGCTCGGGTCCAGCCGCTGGCAGTTGGCCAGCCACAGGCCGCGTCGCGGGTTGTCCTTCTTGGGGAGTCTGCGGAGCCCCGGACGCACCGTGAGCGCCCCCGCCCTCCGCCCGCGCCTGCGCGCTGCGCCCGCGCCTCGCCGCCCGCCGCGCACGCGCGCTGACCTGTGGAAGGAGATGCCGCGGTTGCGCGTCTCACGCGTGTCCCGGGTGCAGCAGCCGGCGGCGGAGCAGTGACGCGGCATCTGGGGGGGAGCGGGAGCTGGGTCCTCCGGCCGCCACTCCCCCGAGGGTGAGGGCGAGGGCCCGGGCCGGGCCGGAGGGTCCCCGCGACCCGGCCTCGCCCCACCCCCGGCGCAGCCCGTCCTCTCGACTCGTGTCAGCGGCACTCACGGTCTCCCCATGGCTGCGCGCGTTAGTCTCGCGAGGAGCGGAGTGTGGCGGAAGTGGAGACTCGGACGGGCGGGGCCGGAAGAGGCGGGCCCGGAAGTGGACGGCGCGGCTGAGACCCGGGGACGCGGGGCGGGAGGCCGTCTCCTCCCGGAGGGAGGGAGGGTCTCCCAGCCCCACCTCAGCAGGACGGAGGGCTCCCAAGACACGGCGGAGAGCCGCTTCTGTACCAGTCAGAAACGTGCCGCAAGGACTTCATTCTTAAATTTAAAATTGGCAGGACGTGGTGGCACGCTCCTTTAATCCCAGTAATGGAGAGGTGGAGGTAGGAGGATCGCTGGAGATCAGGACTACACAGGTCAGCCTGGGCTAGAGCGAGACCCCCCCCCCAAAAAAAAAAAAGCTTAGTCTCTAGTTGAGGAATGTCCATTAAAATTACTAAAAGTGGGTTCAATGTGAAAGGTCAAGGCTTTGTCCCACAGCATGTACGAGCCCCGGGATGGTCACACAGGCAGAGTTCCCTTGCCTGCTACCAGCACTGTGATGGATCGGTCTTGTAGGGAACCTTTCACATCCAGGGAAGTGCACTGGCATAGTGACAAGCGACCCCGCGAGACATTTCCTCAGACCCCCAAATTAGGCCTGAGAAGGCAAAAATCACTGTCAGTTTGGCTGTAGCAAAACCAGGACTGCACACAGAATTCACTCTAAATCTATGCTTTAATATCCAAAAGCGACAACGGTGTCCAGATAGCTTCTCAGAAGGGCCAAAGGGAGGGCAGAGCTATGTGGCATCTGTGGGGAAGATGTAGGTGGCAAGGGCCATCCATGCCCTAGGTGCTGCCTCGGGAGGTGCTCTTCCCGGGCCCACCGCCCTTGGGGAGCCTGGTGGTGCTCGGCTGGCGGGGCATCCTCTGGACGGATCCTTCCCGGCTGCTGCGTTCTGCCAGTATGGGGGCACCACCGAGAGTGTGGCCGCCTCTGTTTCTCCCTGAGAAGATACAGCTCCCAGTCATTAGGATGGGGTGAACTCCAACTGCAGTGCACCCACCATGTCTGTTTCCCATCTGAAGCTGTTGCAGCCAGGGACTCAGCCCAGGCCCAGAGCCCCCAAACTGAATTAGCACATCAGGAACAACCCTTGGCCCTTCAAGGGGTGCCCCCAGATAGGGTAGGTATGTTTTGAAAGCACACGCACCAAAGGGCCAAAGGGGGTGGTCTGCCCCTGACAGTTTGTGACCTGTGGCTTGGCACTGATGGTACCTGAGACAGAGGGCCCTGTGGGCTCACAAGGTGCTGGGGAGCAGGCTTGTCTACAAGGGTAGCTCCTCCAATACAGAGAACTCCAATCTCCTTGTCAGCTAGGCAAGGTCTGTGCTCTTGTGATGAGAGCTCTGCCTGCTCCCCTTGGGCCCTCGCCTACCAGCACTGTGATGGTCATGTAGAGAACATCTCCCCTGCTTGACCCATAGAGCAGGGTTCCCTACCCTTCCCTGGCTCCCTCACTCCTTACTGAGGAATCCGGGCTCTCACCGCTCTAGGACCTGGATGGCACATGCTTTCCTCTGAATACTTGAACTTAAGCTAGGACTGAATATTCCTAGACATTAAGTTGTTGCTTGAAATAACTGAAAGAACATGTTGCTAAACGTATAGAAACTAGCCCCACACAATCAGCTTCTGTAACTGCCAAATTCCTTGAGCCTCATGTGAACCCCATATCCTGCCCTCCTCCCTGCAGATAGAAATACCCAGTGTCCTCTTCTGTCTGGAAGGCCCCCTAGGAAATGCTTTGGACCGATCATCCCAGCATTTAATGCTTTCTTTGCCCTAGCCTGGTTTAGGGCAGTCCTTATAGGAACTCTCCTGCTACTGCTTTTGGGGCAAGTCTAGCATTGGGTTCAACCCTGGCACACCAGGTCTTCAAGCCTAGTCACATAGCTTGTGATAGGGAGTTGTGAAATCTGCGAGAAAAGATGGAAAGGGCTGCAGAGATGGCTCGGCTGCTTAAGGCACTTGCTCCAGCAGTTAAGGCGCTTGCATTCAAATCCGAATGATCTGGGTCCGATTCCCACATACCCATGTAAAGCCAGATGCATAAAGTGGTGCATGCATCTGGAGTTCATTTGCAGAGGCTAGAGGCCCTGGAGTGCCCATTCTCTCTCCTTGCAAATAAAATACTTTTTAAAGAGATGGAAAGTGTCTTAAGATTCATGAGGTCATTTCCATTTCACTGTTCATTCATTTGGGTTGGTTACTGCCAATTAACTTCCCACAGCTCTATCCATTTCCATTGATTTCCCTAAAGTGTTTTTTTTGTTGTTGTTGTTTTGTTTTTCCGGGTGGGTTCTCGCTCTAGCCCAGGCTGACCTGGAATTCATTATGTAGTCTCAGGGTGGCCTTGAACTCATGGTGATCCTCCTACCTCTGCCTCCCCAGTGCTGGGATTAAAGGCGTGGGCCACCACGCCTGGCTTGAAGTGTTTTTAGATTCAACAGACATGCAGTAATGGCTCCCCCTAGGCCAAGGAGGGGTGGTGTGGATCCTCCCAGCCTACCAGTGACTCATCAAGACCACAAAGCAGAGTACAGTCACCACACATTTCCTTTGGTACAAATGGTCATCATTGTGTCTTATGGATAGATGTGCCCTGCTGCGCTATAGCCTCTCCCACAATGTGCTAGTTTCTTTGGAGGTGTCTCGGCATGCTGGGCCAGGTGTGTGTGAGATCTAGTGCTCGGGTACCCACATGCTTTCAGAGAGGGACATTTCCTGACTGACATAGCAAGTGGGCTTCTGATGTCAGTGCCCTTTCAGTCTGCCACGAAGAATTGAGATTCCTCTCCTCCTCTGGACACTAGGCATGTCCCTTGAGAAGCAAATGTGACAGGGAAATTCAGGAGAGCAACCTAAGGCTGGGCACAACTGAGCGGTAGGGCACTTGCTTAGTATGCATGAGGCCTCCATTCCCAGGAGGGCAAAACAAAATCAAAAGCTATTTAAGAGAAAGTGAACCCATTTGTCCAGCCTTACAGCTGCCTGGAACTCTTCAAGAATCTTGGGCTTTCATTGTTATTAGGAATGCTGGTTTAGGCCTCATTTTATCCCAGGACATGAAGAGGCCCAAGGAAAATGGTCTTCAGTGATGCCCCAAACAGTGCTTCAAAGGAGGACCAGTTCTGTCCAGTTCAGCTCTATGGTGGTCTACTAGGGTCAGGGGGGTGGAAGTATGGTGGACATACTCCAGGCCCATCCCCGAAGGGTCAAAGTCAAGCAAGCATGCCAGACTCTCCAAACCAGCTGGGAATCACTCGGCA
The DNA here is from genome assembly GCA_004024765.1 of Zapus hudsonius. NCBI lineage: Eukaryota > Metazoa > Chordata > Mammalia > Rodentia > Dipodidae > Zapus > Zapus hudsonius. The sequence continues at coordinate 35,683 of PVHP010009830.1, read as the reverse complement.
ATGTGTCAGTCACCAGGAGAGGGACCAAGCTGGGTTGGGACTCACTCTTCCATTTACTTTGCATGAGGAGGATCCAACGTACTGTCCCCTGTGAATGTAGCCGGCTGGCCAGGCAGCTAGAGCTAGTGTGGAATGAGGATCTGTAAGAAATCTCAGGGTTCCCTGCTTCTCCAGAGGCCTTTCTCCTTTCTTGGTGGGAGAGCCAGAACAAACAACCCAGGAGGCCTCTCCTTCCCAGCAATTCTGCACCTGAATTCAGCCTGAAGTCCACCCCTGTCCCTCAGCCCTTCCAGAGCTCCCTGGCCCACCTGTGGCATCTGGAGTAGAGGTGGGCAATGATGGGAAGGCACAGAACAAAGTGTGACCAGAGCACCCTTGGGGCCTCACACACCCAGGCTCTGGGTCTTGCCACCCCTGGGGAGCACCCCAGCACAGAGACTGTTTACCAAAGGGTGGCATGTGGGGTTAGCACAGTCAATTCTATAGTGTTGCTAAGGCGGCTGGGAGGAGAGCATCTCTTCCCTCTTCCAGACCTCGCACCCAGCTAGGTGACAATACTGAAGAGTCAGGTACTTCTGTAGAGGCGGTGTTCCCAACAGTACGTAACAAATGCCTCATCCTTGCCCCCTGCTTGTCTTCTCCTGGGGTGGGGCCCTTTCTAGCATGTCCTTGGATAAAATGTGTTGGTCTCATGTGGGGCATTGGCACAAGTGCATGTTTTAGAAATACTGTGTCTTTGGTAAGCTCCAAGCTGCCCTGGACTCGGGACACAAGATCGCACACCATTCCCCAGAGATAAGCCAATAAATGAAACCTGAAAAAGAAGAGAACAGGCAGCAAGAGAGCTGGAGGGAGGGGGAGCCAGGAGAGAGAGGCAAGTGTGTGGCAGCTGAGCCGAGGCGCAGAACTGGAGAGGCCGCAGGCCGCAGTTGGCAGGAAAAGGAGGGCCTTGCAAGGGCAGGGGGACTACTGTTCTTGGCCCGGAGAAAGGAGGCCTCTGGAGACGAGAGACACAAAGACAGCAGACAGAAGGTAGGTCAGTGAGGATGCGCAGGTCCCCAGGGCCAATTTGCACTCCGCCTCCCCTGACACCTGTCTGGGTGTTCCCATGCTTCCAGGCAGGGTGCTGGCGTTATACCACCTTCCCTTTGCCAGGGAGGGCATACTGCATTTCAGAAGTTTCCCAACAGCTTAAGGGGACCAGAAGAAACACGCAGGCTGCTCTGTCACACACTTTGGTCACCAGCATCTGCCTACCTCCAGTCATGACCATGAGAGAGAAAGCCCTACACATCTGAGCACTGAGCTGCTTTGACCCTCAGACCTATATACTATGCTCTGTGTCTAAGGACAGCCAGGTGACGTGGGTCCTTCAGTCTACACAATCCCGGAAGGGATGTCTACATGCCTGGGCCCCGGGCTGGACCTGGGCTTGTGAGGGGATGTCTGTTGTGTCCTTTGAACACTTCACTAAGGCTGTGATGCTAGGACAGGGTCCCAGGCCATCTTTGCTCCTGCACTTGTGGTGTGAAGGCACGTTGAAGAGGTGGGAAATGAGGGAGATGGGCGCTAACCTGCGGTAACCAGCACTTAATCTAAGGTGGCACTCCCAAAGGTGGGGCTAACTAGGGCCCATCATAGATGGGGCCAGCAGGTCCTGGGAGGAGGAGACACATAGCGGGGCCTGGCCATTTAGGTCCAAGCCTGACTGTGCCTCCGACCCAGCCCTTCACCCAACCCCGCCCCCAGGGCCGGGGAGTTCAGGGCCCCCGCTCTGACCTCGGGTCTCTGACGTGGGCAGAGACCCAGATGCGGAGTCCTGGGCATCGCTCGCCAGTCGCTGCCCTGCACACATGGACTTGAGCATCTGGTAGACGGCGAGGGGGGCCACGTTGAGATTCAGCAGGTCCACCAGGATCCTGGGAGAACAAAGGCGAGACTCACTTCGCCCTGCAGGCCACAGGGCACACAAGCTCCGAGAGCGGCCCCTGCCAGGTTGACAGGGTCACTGCCCCGGGGGGCGGGGTCTTCCAGATCAGCGGGCCCGGATCGTCGGCCAGGAGGACCAGCCGAGAAGCCTCCAATCCAACCCTGCTCACTTGAACACGTCGGGGTCGATGGCGGCGCCCGCAGCCTGTGCCAACTCGTCCAGCTCCATCTCCTCGGCGCTCAGCACCTTCTTCCGCCGAAGTGTGAGCTTCTGCAGCGTCATCGCCTCCAGCCCGGCGGACGCCGCGAGCCCGGGACCACCACCCGCCGCCGCCATGCGCGCAGACGAGGAAGATGCGCCGCGAGACCCCGCCCACCGCGCCTGGGCCCGCCCACCGCGCCTGGGCCCGCCCACCGCGCCCGGGGCCCGCCCACCGCGCCCGGGCCGCCACACCGCCCTCTAGCGCCCATCCTCATCCCCGCAGCCTCCCCGCAGGACAGCTCCAGGATGGGACGAAAGGGATCTGGAACTCTTTACGCCGCCATCCGATCCCTAGACTTGTTTCGAGCGCCTACGGCTGGGGATGGCGGGCTTCCTGTGGGTGACGCTCGCTCAGGTAGCGCACTCGGTGCAGGGCGGGTTGGATGAAGGGCGTCCATGACGACCTATGTCCCGAGCAGATGCCCCAAGGGCGCTAGCGAATGGCTTTCTAGTCCCCGCGTGGAGAAGGCGTGAAGGGGACCGACGCGCCCCCCCACTGCGCATGCGCTGACGCAGCGGCCCGCCCACCGCGGAACGTGCGTCGGCCTCCGCGCGCGCGCGCGCCGTTCGAACGCGGTCTCAGAGGGGTTTTTCCCGTCAGGCCAAGGGGCCGGGCGCCCGGAGCAGATTGATGACGACATCCGGGCGCCGAGTGTGGGAATGGCGGCTCCCGTCCCTGAAGGCGGTGGCGCTCGCGGTGGGGCAGGTGAGTGGTTGGGAGCCGCGTCCGCGATCCTCCTCCGGGGCCGTCTCGGTCCCTCGGCCAAGCCCGGGACACCTGTTCGCGGGGCCGGCTTGAAGGAGCTTCTTCCGGCGGCGAGCGCCGTGACTTTCCCGGTCCATACTTGAAGCTCACGGAGAGCCCGGGACGAGCTGCCCGAAGAAACCCCCCAAGAAAGCAGGTCCCGGGGCTGGAGAGACGGCTCGATGGCTAAGGCGCTTGCCTGCAAAGCCCAACAGCCTGGGTTCGATTCCCCAGTGCCCACATAAGCCAGATGCATCTGGAGTTCTTTTGCAGTGACTGGAGCCTCTCTCTCTCTCTCTCTCTCTCTCTCTCTCTCTCTCTCTCTCTCTCTCGCTCTCTCGCTCTCTCCTCTCTCTCGCTCTCTCCTCTCTCTCTCGCTCTCTCCTCTCTCTCCTCTCTCTCTCGGTCTCCTCTGTCTCATGCTCTCTCTCTCGCTCTCTCTCTCTTTCTCTCTCTCGCTCTCTCGCTCTCTCGCTCTCTCTCTCGCTCTCTCTCGCTCTCTCCTCTCTCTCTCGCTCTCTCCTCTCTCTCCTCTCTCGCTCTCCTCTGTCTCATGCTCTCTCTCTCGCTCTCTCTCTCTCTCTTTCTCTCTCTCTCTCTCTCTCTCTTTCTCTCTCTCTCTCTTGCTCGCTCGCTGTCTGCTTAAAAAGAAAGATATCAAGCCGGGCGTGGTGGTGCATGCTTTTAATCCCAGCCCTCGGGAGGCAGAGGTAGGAGGATCACCATGAGTTCAAGGCCACCCTGAGACTAAATAGTGAATTCCAGGTCAGCCTGGACTAGAGCGAGACCCTACCTCGAAAAACCAAAGAAAAAAGAAAAAAAGAAAGACATTAAAAAAGCAGGTCCCAAAGAGAGTGCATGTTGACGTGATAAGCGAGGGCAGTGTGGCCGGCAGCGGGTGAGAGCGCCTGAGTCATTGCCCTCTTCTTGGACAAACCCAAGTGTCACCTCTGCCTTCTTTCAGCCACTGGAGTGAAGACTTCACCTGTCGTACACTTTGTTCACACTTTTTTTTCTTTTTTCTCCTTCCCAAGACACTTTTTTTTCATATTTATTGTCAATAATTAGATACAGCGCATGAGCAAAGTTCACGCTTTTTAAAAAAATATTTATTTGTGAGAGTGAGAAAGAGGGAGAGGGGGGAGAGAGAGAGAATGGGCACTCCAGGGCCTCCAGCCATTGCAAACAAACACATGTGCCACTTTGTGCATCTGGCTTTAGTAGGTACTGGGGAATCCAACTCAGGTCCTTCTGCATTACAGGCAAGTGCCTTAACCACTGAGCTATCTCTCCTGCCCAAGTTATTCACATTTTTATGCTGTGCTGATTATTAGTGTTAAGAATTGGCAAAACTTGGCAAGTATTCCTCATGTCCAGTGGCAAAGATTCACATCTCTTCAAATACCTCAACTTCTACACATCCACATACCCAACTTATCTCCCTCCTCGCAGGCTGGCTGCCAGTTGCTCTCCTGACATCTTTGTTCCTGTGGTGGCCAGAGATACGCCGGAAAAGCCATCGTTAGCCCATCTGTGGAAGTCTGCAGGTTTCCTTTCTGCTCTTGCTAACTCAGTGTAGTGTGTTTCCAACTAGTGGGGACAGAGGTAGGAATCTGCGGGGCTTTCCCTAATTTTCTGATGGCCTGTCCATAGGCTCCCTTGGCAAAACTTGTTCTTCATTCATTGCACAGAGTGCAGGCCATGTGCCTCATGCTGTAGGAGAGATTTGTGGGAAGGTCACCTTAGCTGAGTCTCGGGTCTTCTATCTATTTCCTAGCTGGGTGGTGAGAAGTGTTTTAGTTTCTTTCTGCCTCTGTTTCCTCATTATACTGTCCTCATTGGTTATTGTGAAGGTATATTATCTTTTGTTTTTCTCTCCTTTTAAAAACTTATTTATTTACCAGCGGACAGAGTATGGGCACACTAGGTCCTCTTGCCACTGCAAAGGAATCCCAGATGTATGTGTCACTCTATACATCTGGCTTTACATGGGTACTGGGAATCGAACCTGAGCCAGCAGGCTTTGCAAGCAAAGACCTTTAACCATGGAGCCATCTCCCCAGTCCAGTAGTTTGTTATTTATTTGCATGCAGCAAGAGAAGAGAGACAGAGAGAGAGAATGGGCACATCATGGCCTCCAGCCACTGCAGATGAATTCCATATGCATGATTCACTCCGCATCTAGCTTTAATGGGTACTGGGGACTCAAGCCCAGATTGTTAGGGTTTGTAGGCAGGTGCCTTAGCTGCTGAACATCTCTCCAGTCCCTGGTTTCTGTTTTTAGCTGCTTAACTTAGCAGCACCCATTTGCTACCTCCTGCATGGTTAGGCAGAAGTCCAGGAAGGTTCAGCTGGGTCATCTACTTCAGGTATCACAAGGCCAAAATCAAGGTGCTAGTGGCTTTGCTCTTATCTACAGCTCTAGGGTGAAATCTGCTTCTAAGCTTACTCAGGTTGCTGGCAAAATCCAGTTTCTCTGATTTGTAGAACTGTCGCCTAGGTACTCTCGTGCAGTCCACTGACATGGGACTTCAGCAGCCTCTGCAAATCCCCTTTATAGTGAATGAATGTTGAAAGAGCCAAGAGAGGACTCTTGGGGGGCTGTCACACTGGTGATGAGCTGGGAAAGACACGGAAAACCCTCAGAACCAGTCCTGCATCTAACAAGTGCGGTACGAGCATTGCCAAGGAGTTTCCAACCACAGAGTTGGCTGTGAAGCTGGCCACCATGGACTGAGAGTGACGTTTTCAGAAGAAAGGGAGTCGGCACTGCTCTGAGAGTTGCACCCATGTTTGGATGTCATGAAACTGCACGACATTCTGTTTTGTGGCAAATCCTGAGATTTTGTCTCTGTTTTCCCACAGTGGTTTCCTAAGGCAGCCATTTTCGACTTTCCCCGGGAGACTGCTATGGCGTTCCCTCACCTGCAGCAGCCTAGCTTCCTCTTGGTAAATTTCAGCTGCCTTTGGGAGTGGGCCTGGTGATTGCTAGCACTGGGGACTTGGAGATCTTTCCACAGATTCGAAGAACCTTTTTTGTTTGCTGTTTGTTTTGTTTTTTTGAAGTAGGGACTCGCTCTAGCCCAGGCTGACCTGGAATTCATTATGTAGTCTCAGGGTGGCCTCGATCTCACAGTGAGCCTCCTACCTCTGCCTACTGAGTGCTGGGACTAAAGGAGTGTGCTACCATGCTGGGCTACCTGCTTTTTTAAAGTAGCAAGTCTGGTAGGTTGTTAATCTGCTACTTAAGAGAGAAGAAGGCATCTTGTAGGTTGTTCTCAGCGGCAGTCACAGTGGTGTAATTATGGGTGGTTGGCAAGTTGAGAAGTTTCCACCTTATGTGTATAAACCCTGCACTGGTGTGTCGAGAGAGGTACCCTGCACAGCATGAATGACTGTGGGACTGACCCTGCTGGACCCCTGCTGGGGAATGAGTAGGAATCAGTCTCGTTTTCACAATGCTCAGCCCTCTGAGGTCACTGATGCCCATGGGAGGGCACCTGACAGTTTCTGGTCTAAAGGTGGTAAGATTGCAGCTTCTGTTTTGTGGTAATTGGCACAGGAAGCTTCTGACACCTGAAGTATCCGGGGTCAGCCAGTGGTTATGTGTTTCTATTTTGATTTGAGACAGAGTATCAGCAAAAACTGCAGGCCACATCTGCTTATGGTTCATTCACTTTGTGTTCTAGGCTAGCCTGAAAGCCGACTCTATTAATAAGCCCTTTGCACAGCGCTGCCAAGACTTGGTGAAAGTCATTGAGGATTTTCCAGCCAAGGTACAGCTTTGGGAAATATCTTAATTCTCAGTGTTTGTCGTAAGTTGAAGCAGGACTGCTAGAAGTGTCCTGCAGTGCACAGAACCCCCTGAAGCAAAAGTATCCCTCCCAGAGCCTGGCTTGTTAGTGCATACCTGTTGTCTGAGCACTTGTGAGGCAGAGAGGACGATCAAGAGTTGACAGCCAGCCTTGATTCATAGCAAGCTCCAGGCCATTTGGGGCTACATGAGATCCTGTCTTGAAACAAAACTATCAAGCCAAAATATCAACAGTGCCAAAGTTGAGAAGCTCTGGTGTGCTTTGAAAATGTGTTTTTAGTGCACACTTGGCATTGCTGAGCTCATGAAGTTGACCTGGACAACAAATAATACCAGCTGCCCATAGGTCCCAGGTACGTGTCGGCAGCTTGGCTGGAAAAGAATGTCGTTCTCCTTTTAGTGGCTGCCTGTTAGGATCGGAGGAGTGGTTATGGAGGTTTTGTGATACTGTAGCTTGAGCACAGGCTTCTCACATGTTAAGCAAATGCTCTACAACTAAATTTCCCCCCAACCCCTTTAAAAACATCTTATATTTGGCTGGGCATTGTTGTGCACACCTGTAGTCCCAGCACCTGGGAGGCTGAGGCAGAAGGATTGCTATGAGTTCAAGGTCATCATGGGCTGCATAGCAAGGCCTTGTCTCAAAAAAGACCAAGTAAATAAATAAATAAGGCCTTAATCACAAACTGATTGAACTGGCCCATGCATACAGTGGTGCTGCTTTGTGACAGGTGTGTCATGTAACCCCAGTGGAAGAACTGGCCGCTGCCCTTAACCACTGCACACCTCTTCATGGCAGCGTGGTGCAGACGAGCTGCTGCGGGAATAGGCATCGGTCCTCAGCTAGTACTCGCTCTACCTCACTGTACTGTGTTTCAGGAGCTGCATGCTATCTTCCCATGGCTAGTGGAGAGCATTTTCGGCAGTCTGGATGGCGTCCTGGTTGGCTGGAACCTCCGCTGCCTCCAGGGGCGCATGAATCCTGTGGAGTTCGGCATTGCAACAGAATTCCTAGACCCAGGGTCGGTAGGCTTGTCATCTGAGAGGGGCTGACCGCTTCCTCATGGTGATCTCAGTTTTAAATCACCTTGTTTTTTCCATTCCCTTCATAGCCAAGGCTGACCTTGACCTTCTGGTCCTCCTGCCTCTACCTCTAGATGCTGGGGTTTTGTGTTTGTACCACCACTCCTGTACGTGGTACTGAAGGGCTCTTGCATGCTAGGCAAGCACTTAGCCTCAGAGCTTAAATTTATTCATTTTTTATGTGCAAGGAGAGAAAGAGAAAGAATGGGTGCACGAGAGCCTCCAGCCACTGCAAATGAACTCCAGATGCATGCACCACTCTGCATCTGGCTTTACGTGGGTATTGGGGAATTGAACTTGGGTCATTAGGCTTTGCAGGCAAGCTCCTTAACCACTGAGCTATCTCTCCAGCCCTAAATCACTCTATTTTTTTTCTTTTTCGAGGTAGGGTCTCGCTCCAATCACTCTATTTTTAAGTTTAAGAATTTACCATTAACTGGGTGTGGTAGCAAATCCCAGCTCTCTGGAGGCTGAGGTAGGAGGATTGCCATGAGTTCAAGGCCAGCCTGGCTACAAAGTGAGTTTCAGGTCAGTCCAGAATGAGACCCTGCCTCAAAAAAAAAAAGAAAAGGTCGATCTATATGATGGCACATGCCTGTAATCTCAGTATTGGGGAGGGTAAGGAGGGATTATCAGAAGTTCCAGGCCAACAGGAGCCGCAGGGGTGTAGTCCTGAGCTAGTTGTGATGTTGTCTCGGAGGGAGGGAAGGACAGAGAGAGAACGTATAACCATAGCAAAACAGTTTGTGATTCATTCATTTATTTAAAAATTTATTTGTCCAGTGGCCCTATGATGAAGCTGGTTTATAAACTGCAAGCTGAAGACTATAAATTTGACTTTCCTGTCTCCTACCTCCCTGTAAGTAAGCCATGGTGGTAAAAGCAGGCAGAGGGCCTGAAATAGTGGCTGTGGTAGTGAGCGGCTTGGAGATGTGGTGATGTGGCTAGAAAATGCCTGGATCTGTTCAGGGCCCAGGAGGCATCACAAATTAGACCTTTTAGTAGCAACATTTCAAAAAGTTCATTCCGAACTGGTGACCAAAGGTGCCATGTGACTGGTCTCCAGACCTACAGCACCAGTGAGGAGTGACTTGCTCCGTGGGGATGAGAAGCAAAGGACCAGGGCTCAAAAGCACAGCCAGCTCTTTCCCTCATGCATGTGGAGTTTTACGAGAACACGAGGGAACATTCTAGAGCACTGCCCAGAGGAAGGACACTGTCCCCAGGAGCAGGGTTTGTGTGCTGTACCACTGGGACCACCATGTTGGCGTATGCCCATGACTACCTCCTCTCTGCAGGGCCCTGTGAAGGCATCCATCCAGGAACGTGTCCTCCCTGACAGTCCTCTGTACCACAACAAAGTCCAGTTTCCCCTCACTGGAGGCCTTGGCCTGAACCTGGCTCTCAGTATCCTTTGGTGGTTGAAGGGCAGGGCGGGGAGGCTGAGAGAGGGTGGCCTCTGCATTTGCCCTTGACACTTCGAACCAGATCCATTCGAGTATTATATTTTCTTCTTTGCTTTGAGCCTCATCACTCAGAAGGTACAGAAGGGTCACTTCAGATCCCCCTGTGACCGGCGGGGCTGGGCATGAGGGAGCCAGGGCAACACTAATGCCGAGTCTAATCTTCTAGCCACTGCCTACATCCCTGCACGTCCGTACTTCAGACTGTGCCTATTTCATCCTGGTGGACAGGTACCTGTCATGGTTCCTGCCCACTGAAGGCAGTGTGCCCCTGCCCCTCTCCTCCAGTCAAGGGGGACCCAGCCCTTCACCGGCTCCCAGGTAAGGCTGCCTTGGCTATTAAGGCCTGACCCTTCTATGGGAGTGGCCTGGTTAGTGGTATGGCCCACTCAGGCATCAGTAGTATCCTTTGTTCGAGGTTTCCAACTTTTCTTTGGCCTAATTCCCAACCCCACCTGCTCTGGCAAAGACTGGCGGGTACCTTATGTGTAGTTTTTGGTAGTGTGGCTCTCAGCTCAGGCCTTGTTTGCTAAGGTCTCACTGTGGGATGGGAAGGAGCTGATGTTGTACTTGCAACAGCCCTCACTGCAGGCACACTGTCTGAGCCTGAGCTCTCCAGGCAGTGAGAAGGTGGAGGGTAGAGGGTTGTCTTGTTCAACCCTAGAATAGCAGGAGTCTATGGCCTGAGGGGGTGAGCCTGCGAGGGCTTCTCCAAGCTAGATGCTCTTAGGCCTTGGTGGGCCGTTAGCCTAGGCCTCTTGGTCCATTTTCCCTAGAAACCTTTCAACCAGCAGGAGCCATCTGAGCTCCTCTGCGCCCTCTCTGACCTCACTGGACCAGTGCCTGTCCTGGGAGGCTATAGACAGATGCTAACCAGCCCATGTCTGCATACCAGGCCATACCTTCAGTGAGCTCCAGAACTTACTGTGTGAGCCTGGGAGGAGAAGCTGCTGCTGCAGTGGTGGTGGTGGCTAGTGGTGAGGTCTTGGCAGTGCTGCATCTAAAAAGGAAGCCTTGGAGGTCAGGTGGAGTCACACCTCTCCAGGGCAGATGTCAGCTGCTAAGCCGTTGCCTGAGCCTGGCTTGTTGGCCACTGGCATCATTGATTTTGATGTCTGGGTTCTCCCTGATCTGGCCAGATGGAGTCTCTAACTCAGTATTGTCTCTGTCTCCTGTCAGGACGCCAGCCATGCCCTTTGCCTCCTATGGCCTTCACCACACCAGCCTCCTGAAGCGACATGTCTCTCATCAGACGTCTGTGAATGCAGACCCTGTCTCCCACGAGATCTGGAGATCAGAAACTCTCCTCCAGGTGAGAGCAAACTGCTGGTCTGCTCTGAAGCAAGCTTCTTGGCAACCTTCCACCATGTGGGGCCGAGTCCCAAAGGCATCTTAGCCTGAGGCTGGATCTTGCTGTGATGTTTAGAAAACAGATGAGAACAAATCTATATGCCTCCTAACTATGTATCAGTGATGGTGTAGTGTTTTCTGTCTCAGGATCCCTGGACCACTGAAAGCTGTTTTTCTCATGAGCTTGTAGTCATTTAGTCTTAGTTTCCATCCATGTAAATGCTCTTTTTTTTTTTTTCTTTTGGTTTTTCGAGGTAGGGTCTCGCTGTAGCCCAGGCTGACCTGGAATTCACTCTGTAGTCTCAGGGTGGCCTTGAACTCATGGTGATCCTCCTACCTCTGCCTCCTGAGCGCTGGGATTAAAGGGGTGCGCCACCACACCCGGCTTAAATGCTCTTCTTGACCTACCCTGTCCCTTCTGGATTGTTCCCTGTAATTCTGCATGGTGAGGGCCCTCAGAACCCCTACCCATTGTGTCGAGAGATGTAAGTGGGAGGAGATATATTTCATCATCAAGGAAGGGTTTGGGAGCAGGAGGCTGGCCTCCCGTTGCATCCAGTCAGAGAGAGAGGATTAACCTCCTCCCAGTCTCACAGCCTTTCCAGATGCACCACCAGTTCACACACCCAAATCTGCTGGGGATTTACACTCATACCACGGTCACCAGAGGGGACTTTGCTCTGCAGATTGTTCAGATGTGGGGAAGACAAAGAACAAAGGTTAAAGGAGAGTTGAAGAGTTTTTTTTTTTTTTTTTTTTCCGAGGTAGGGTCTCACTCTAGCCCAGGCTGACCTGGAATTTACTATGTAGTCTCAGGTTGGCCTCAAACTCATAGTAGTCCTCCTACCTCTGCCTCCCTAGTGCTGGGATTAAAGGTGTGCACCATCATGTCCAGCTTGAAGAGTTCTGTTTTTAAAATTTTTTATTGATTTGTAGCCATGTGTGCTTATGTGCGTGAATGGGTGTGTCAGGATCTCCTATAAACAGATGCCCTTATATCTTTATGTGGTTGGTGAGAATTTGAATGCTGGCCTGCAGGCTTTGCAAGCAAGCACCTTTAACTGCTGAACCCTAACCCTGATGGTTTTTTATTAACACTTCCTAAAAATCTTTGTAATTTGTTGTAGGAATTTTTTTTTTCAAGTTGAGGCAGCATCTCACTGTAGCTCAGGCTGAACTCACTCCATAACCCCAGGCTGGCCTTGAACTCACAGTGATCCTCTTACCTCTGCCTCCCAAGTGCTAGGTTTAAAGGCATGTCCCACTATGCCTGACAAAGTGTTGGTTTTGATGACATTTTATCACCCATTTTATGTTTATTGCCTGTGCTCTGGTGTCATTTCAAAGCACCCATGGCCAGAGCTGGTGTCAAAACTTCCATATTTTCTTCTGATTTCATGGCTGAGCTCTTATGTTTAGGTCACTGGTTCGTTTTTGCATGATGGATGTGCGTGATGAAAGGTGTAGCGCCAGCTTCATCTTTGGTGTGTGGGCATCCTGTTTGCCAGCACTGCTTATTGGAAGGACTCCTTTCACCATGAAAGTCTTGTGGCACCCAGTTGAACAATTTGACCAGCTCGTGCTCTTTTCCAGGTTTTCGTTGAAATGTGGCTTCATCATTATTCCTTGGAGATGTACCAAAAATTGCAGTCCCCTCATGCCAAGGTATGTCCCCATGGCTGCTCCGCCTCTGGTCCTTGCCGTGCCAGCCTGCTATCTCTTGTCTCCTTGTTTCAGCGTGGATGGTGGCAAGCAGAAGCCCACTGCCTCCTCCCCCAGGAGCCACGTGCAAGAGGTGCGCCCTCAGCCCTGGAGGGCTCTCTTCTGTAGTCCTCCCTGGCAGCAGGGACAGCCTAGGTCGGGTGTCCCGGGAGTCCTCCACCATTCCTGGGCTGCATCAGCCATGCCTTGGTCCTCTCTGGTGGCCCTGGAAGGCCGTGGTGATCTCAGGTCTTCTTAGCCTGCTTTCTGCTGCCTTCTCTGTGGTGTGTGGGCGCTAGGACCACTTCCTCTTTCTCAGCCTTTCCCCTGCCTTCCTGTCTGTAGAGATGTGGAGGTAACAGTCCCTGTTCCCTCCTGATGTTACTGTCCCTCAGTCAGCCACTCCAGTGGCTCATCAGGGTAAACAGGTAGATAGTTGGTGAGTGGTCTGTTGGATAGTCAGAGTCACAGATTCACGTGCTGTGAAATGCCTGACTCTCACTCAGAAAGGGCCCTTTCCCTGTGCAGTTCCCCTGGCTGTGTAGGCTGTTCACCTCTGCTGGACTGAAGAGCGAGGATGTTCTCCAAAGAAGGGTGTCCTGCACTTCTCTTAGCCTTGGGAGGGCAACATGGTTCTGCTCCTGCTCTGTAGTCCCTGTGGCCAGTTCCATGGTCACAGTGCTCTGCTGTGTCGGGGATAAAGTCCAGTCAAGTGTGGAGCCCCCCAAATCTCCATCCTTGTCATCTCTCTTAGTCACCTTCTCTTTGCTGGGACGAAATTCCCGACAGAAATCAGCATAAAGGAGGAGGAGGGTTTATTTCAGCTTACAGTCTGAGGTTCAGTCCATCATGGCAGGGAAGGAAAAGGGACTTGAGCCAGCTGGTCACTTTCAGTCCCCGGTGAGGAATCATGCTTGGCCAGCTCTCCTTTGTCTGAAGTTGAGTTTTCCTCTATGAAATGGTGCTCCCTATGGCTATGATGGGTCTTCCTATCTCAGTTAACTGATTAATCCCTCCCTAGCATGCCCACAGGCTGGCCTAATCCAGATCATTTCTCAGAGATGATTCTAGGTCCCGCCAAGTTGACAGTCTGTGTAAAATACCCCAGCGTCACATTGAAGGACAGGGAAGGGGCTGAAGACTCCTGGGCCCTTACACTTTATACCTTGAGGCTGGCTGGCATGTGGGAGCATGGAGCTGCTTTCCTCTAGGCTCCTTCCTAGGGCCTGTGATGCTGTGGGGCCCCAAGAAGCTGGCTTGACCCTCAGCCCTGCCCGTGTGGTGTGGCCTGCTTCGCCCCTGTCAAGGACCAAGCAGGGATCCCTCTGGGCTGTTCCATAGAGGATTCTATGCCCCCCCCCCCCCAGGAGGAAGGGTCAGGAGCTATTCCATAGGGATTCTGTGTCCTCCCTGGCCAGGAGGAAGGGTCCCTGTTTTGGGAAGGAGATGCCTTTCTCTTTGTCTCCCCAGTGGTTTCCTCTTGGTCAGACCTTGGGGTGGTTAGGACATGCTGAGAGGATTGGCACTTACTCTGCCCTTTTCAGCCTTCTGAGGCAAGAAATAAAACCCAAGGACACTAAATGGCCAGGAGCTGAGAAAGTTGTGGAAGTTGCCTTTCCTGTTATCAGCCTGCATTGCACTTTGCAGAAGTCCTCTTCAGTCCCCGTCTAGCTCTGATTTCTCGGTGTAGAGCATGAGTCACCTGAGCCCCCACTCTGCGCAGGCATGTTCACTGCCAGCAGCTGGATGAGTCCTGTTTTCCTCCCACAGGAAGGGCAAGTGGAGTTGCTCCTAATTCCTCCCAGCACCATAGCTGAGCCTGGGGTCTGGCACCAAGGAGACCTGAGGGTCTTTGCCACCTGGCTGCACTGTCCTCTACAGTCTCCTCCGTGTCTGTGGGGTGTGCTGCTTTGGGCATGACCTTTGTGGGACTCGAGTGTGCCAGTGCTCTGGGCTGTGCCTGGCTGAAGGGTGCTTCAGCAGGTAACAGTACTGCAGGCTGGGGGCCAGGTAGCATGCCACCTTGGGTGCTTGCTATTGTTTTGCTTAAGAAGTAGGAACATTAGTCTGCACATGCTCAGGACAGATGAGTCTTTTGGTTCTTTGGAGGTAGAGTCTCACCATAGTCCAGGCTGACCTGGAATTCACTCTGTAGCCCAGGGATGGTGATCGCCTACCTCAGCCTCCTGAGTGCTGACATTATAGGTAAGGCAAAGACCCTCAGGTCTCCTTGGTGCCAGACCCCGGGCTCAGCTGTAGTGCTGGGAGGAATTAGGAGCAACTCCACTTGCCCTTCCTGTGGAAGGGAGGAAGCGCAGGCCTCACAGCCTCCTACAGAAATGTTACTTCCTCAGAAGTAAGTTTTAAAAAATGTTTTGTGGAAATTGGAAATCTGTGGGTGTGGAATATTAAGGGCCAGCTAAACATACTTTTCTTTTTGAGGCATAATCCTTTTGTCAACTAACATAGGATGTGTTTTAAAGTGCCATAACGACACTGAGAACTGTGTTTGCTAATTAAAAAGAATAATTTAAGCTGTGTGTGGTGGTACATGCCTTTAATCCCAGCATTTGTGGGCAGAAGTAGGAGGATTGTCATGTATTTCAGGCCAGCCTGAGACTACATAGTGAATTCCAGATCAGCCTGGGCTAGAGCAAGACCCTACCTCAAAAAAATAAAAATTAAAAAAAATTTTTTTTCTTTTTTTTTGTCACCACGCCTGGCAAAAGTTATTTTTTTCATGCCAGTTGTGATGGCGCATGTCTTTAATCCCAGCATTCGCGAGGCAGAGGTGGGAGGATTGCTATGAGTTCAAGGCCAGCCTGGGCTAGAGTGAGACCTTACAGGGGCCAGATGGGGGGCGGAGGCAGTTCCTTCTCCGAGCCTGAAGGCCTAGGCCTCGGAGATACCAGCATGTCCCGGTGACGGTGAGATCCTGAGTCCTAGTTAGGGCTGTGATGTATACTTCTGTGGGCTTATACAGGCCCCATTTGGAATGTTAGAGTGGGCATACTTCAGAGCTGGTGAGACCTTGTGAGGGCTGTGTGGGCATTGGTGAGGGTCCATCTGTCTCTGCCTACCAGAGGCCGCAAAGCTAGACTTCCCTGTGGTGGGTGCTATGCCAGGCACCCAAGGGTGCTGGGGTAGAGATTGTTTTGGATTGTCACTGATGTGTTTTTGTTTTTGTTTTTTTTTTGTTTGTTTGTTTGTTTTGTTCTTTGTTCTTCTGGGCTCCTTCCTGTTTTCTCTGTCTCCCCACTTCCCCTCCATACCCTCGCCCATCGCCTTCTTCCTTTCCCCACCCTGTCTTGTCTTCTGATACGCCTCTTCTTGGCCTGTTTGTGTCTCCCAGTTGGAGGTTCTGCACTATCGACTCAGTGTCTCCAGCGCCCTCCAGAGCCCTGCTCAACCTGGCCTCCAGGCCCTCCACGCCTACCAAGTACTGGGCATGGTGGGAAACGCAGTGGGCTTTGGGGGCATATCCTTAGAAAGCAAGCAGGTGGGGCTGGGGATGTTGCTCAGGAGTAGTGCTCCCCTAGTATGTGAGGACCTGGGGACCCCCAGCATTGCCAGAGATGGTGGGAGAGATTAAAAGAAAACAGAATGAGCCTGGCTAGAGTGAGATGCTACTAAGAAACAGAGAGAGAGAGGGAGAGAGAGAGAGAGGAAGGAAAGAAAAAGAAAGAAAGGAAAGAAACAGAAAGAGAGAAAGAAAACAGGATGATTGGGTGCTTATGCGACTGAGAAGTGGCTAGGGTTGGCCCTCCAGAAATTCCATAGAAAGCTAGGTGAGGCAGGGCAGGATTGCAGAAGAAGCAGGCTACCAGCCCATACGGCTCTGTCCTCTGGCTTGCCAGGAGGTAGGGCTTCTGAGGCCCAGCCCAGGCAGCAGGGTGTGAGGGTACATGGCCATGTGTTGCCAAAGTGGGTTTGGGGTCATTTTGCAGACTTGTCTGCTCTCGCCAGCCCATCCTAGGACAGGCACTGGGCCACACGCTTTAGTGCTGTGAGTTGTTTTCAGTTCAGACTCCCTGGTGCCAGGCCCCACGCCTGGCCTGTGCCTCTTGTGAGGTCACAGAGACGATGACCAGGGGCTTGCAGACCTCCTCGGCCTTGATACCGCCTCCTCCCCCTGCACTATAGGAATCGTTCGCCCCCACTGAGGAGCATGTGCTGGTGGTGCGCCTGCTGCTGAAGCACCTGCATGCCTTTGCCAACAGCCTGAAGTCAGAGCAAGCCTTGCCCTCTGCGCACTCCCACGCCACCAGCCCTCTGGAGGAGTTCAAGCGGTGGGTGTGAGGTGCCTCTGGCTTCCTCTTGAACACGGTGCTGCCCACCGTAACCTTCACCAGATCAAAGAGCATGTGAGGCCTTGGCAGTGCTGGGCACAAAGGAGTACATGGCCCTTTATGGGACTGTTTAGTCCACTTGCCTCTTGCATCAGCTCTAAGGCTGCTGGCTGCTGCTGCTTGTGTTCAGGAAGCCTTCCCTCCCTCCACATGGCCCTCTGTAGTGAGACAAGTCAGTTGACTAGAGCTGGCTTCCCAGGCTAGCTGGGACCTGAAGAGTGTATGTGTCCTGTTGACGTGTCTGACCTCTCAACCTGCTTCCTCTGAAATTCAAACGGAGCCAGACACAGAGCCCAGTGTTCCCTCTTGGGAGAGCAGGCTTACAGGCCAGGTCTGGCCCCTGTAAGCAGAGCCACCCTCCTAGGCAGGTGGTAGCCAGTGACCATCCCTTCCCACAGGGCTGCTGTGCCACGGTTTGTCCAGCAGAAGCTCTATGTCTTCCTGCAGCGCTGCTTTGGTCACTGGCCTCTGGATGCGTCCTTCCGAGCTGTAAGCACTGGCCCCTTGCACCTTCCTGTTTGCCCTGTGTCCATGAGGAAGGTCCTGTGGGGTGGGCAGACAAGGGAAGGGAGGCTCTCGCCACAGGCCTTAGAGAGGTGGCCTTGGTGAGCCTTGCCCAGTGCTCCTCAGGGGCTAGCATGAGTTCTGCTGAGTCCCATTGGGAGTGTGTGGGAGGAGCTGCCCATTAGGGCAAGTATACGCTGAGATCTAGAAGAGGCTAGAACTCAGCAGGACCCCTGCTCTCCCCTCTCAGAGCCCACCTCCACAGGTAGGGCACAGATCCCCTGGCTGCAGGCCACCAAAGGATGTGGCTCGAAGCCCAGTGCCCCACCCTACAGCTGGGGGAACACACGTGTCCTTTCCTAGGTCCTCGAGCTGTGGCTGAGCTACCTGCAGCCGTGGAGGTATGCCCCTGAGAAGCAGGCTCAGAGCAGCGACTCCCAGCCACGGTGTGTGTCGGACAAATGGTGAGCCGTCATGTTCCTCCCAGCAGTTCCCTGTCTCTTTAAAGAAGCTCCCTCCGTGGCAGATGCTAGCTAGGGTGCCTGTGCTCTGGTTGGCAGAGCCCTATCTTCTGGTCTCTTCTAAGGCCCACAGAGTGGCCACACAGACTCGCCCATCCTGGGCTTGCTGATCTAGCCAGCCCCAGAGAATTTCCCGAGGAACCATGTGCTATTATGCCCATCTCTCCAGTGAGTGTCCATGTGACCCTCAAGCCTCACCTCAACCAGGGTGAAGCAGCTGCCACCTTCTGTCTGTCATCTTCCATCTTCTCTCTGTCCTGGTACTGGGTGTTGATGTGGCCATTCTGCTCCAGTGTCCCCATCTTGGCCCTCTGTCAGGCTCCAGCACACCTCACCCATGGTGGCTGTCTCTCTTGAGACGGGCCCTTAGCTTGAGCCTCAGTTGTCCCAGGGGGCTAAGGTGTGGCCCACCTCAATCCTGTCTACTGACTCCCTTGGAGGGGCCTGCAAGGGGGACAGGGAGAGTCAGGAAGAGTGAGGGCTGTAGAGTAAGGACCAGTGCCTCCCCACAAGAGGTTCATCCAGGGTCCTATTCGGGCTGCCTCCCAACCTACTACCTGTCCCCAGGGCACCCTTCATCCAAGAAAACCTGTTGATGTACACCAAGCTGTTTGTGGGCTTCCTGAACCGCGCACTCCGCACAGACCTGGTCAGCCCCAAGAATGCACTCATGGTGTTCCGAGTGGCCAAAGTCTTTGCCCAACCTAACCTGGCTGAGATGATCCAGAAAGGTGAGTCCTGGGCCTGGGCCTGGGCCTGGGGTAGCCAGCCAGGCAGACTTAGTGAACCAGGTCCTCCATTGGTGAGCAGTGACATGTAGAGTGGAATCCAGAGATGCTATATGTCTCAACTGGCTTGCAAGGTGGCCTGGCCCAGGCTGGCTTGAGGACTGTGGGTGTTCATCAGTGTGAAGGCTCTGAGCCTGGCTGGTCTCCCTGCCCCATAGCCAGGCACGGTAGGTACCCAAAGAGAGACCGCAGAACCACAAGCTGACTGTCCTTGATTTGTGGGTGATGTCAGGTGGCAGTCCTGGTCACGGCTCTGCAGAAATCTCAGGAACTGTTTGGAGGCCTGCCACTGGCACCTGGGTTTGCCCCCCTGGAAGCAGGAGCCAGGCTCATGTCCTGCTTTTCAGGTGAGCAGCTGTTCCTGGAGCCAGAACTCGTCATTACTCACCGGCAGCACCGCCTCTTCCCGGCTCCCACAATCACTGGTAGCTTCCTGTCACCATGGCCCACAGCAGTGACTGATGCCTCCTTCAAGGTCAAGAGCCATGTGTACGGCCTTGAGGGCCAGGATTGCAAGTATACCCCGATGTTCGGGGCTGAGGTCCGGACTCTGGTAAGTGGCCAGAGAGGGGAAGCTGTGGGGCCAGAACTAGGGAGGGGACCTCAGAAAAGAGAGGGAAGGCTGGGTGTTGAGTAGGTGTGTTATACCTCCCTGTTTTCTCAGTCTTGGCTTTTTTTTCCCTCTGAGTAAAAATCTTCCGTAAGTCTTAAAATGCTCTGCCTTGTCGCCCTTCCATCTGTGTGTACACCCTTGCTGGGCTGGCTCCTCAGGGCCACCCTACCCAGTGGCATGACACCTGGCCTGTGGTGGCTCAAGACAGTCACCTGTCTCGGCTTCCCTTCCAGGTCTTACGCCTCGCTCAGCTCATCACACAGGCCAAGCAGACTGCCAAGTCCATCTCTGAGCAGTGTGTGGAGAGCCCAGCTGGCCGCCCCTTCCTGTCATGGCTGGGCTTCAGCCCCACAGACTCCAATAGTTCTTATTCATCCAATGACCTGGATGAGTTGGGCCAGGACAGCATCCGCAAGACAGATGAGTACCTGGAGAAAGCCCTAGAGTACCTGCGCCAGATATTCCGAGTATGTCCTCCACTGCATGGCTCCCTCTCACTCTGGTGGGGTGGAAACCGGTCACTTTTCTTCCTCTGGAAATTGAAAGCAGGGGTATTTCTCTCTCAGCTTAGTGAAGCCCAGCTCGCCCAGTTCACACTCGCCCTGGGGACCACACAGGATGAGAATGGGAAGAAGCCGCTTCCCGACTGCATTGTGGGGGAAGATGGACTCATCCTTACACCTTTGGGCCGCTACCAGGTAAAAAGCCATGTCACCAATGGCATCTGGTGCTCATGTGATCTGTCCGTCATTCCCCTCGACTCCGTAAACAGGGATCCTCTGGTTGTTTGCAAGGATGTATCTTCTGAACCATCCCTGTGGCCTGGCTTCTAGATAATCAACGGGCTGCGAAGGTTTGAAGTCGAGTACCAGGGGGACTTGGAGCTGCAGCCCATTCGGAGCTACGAGATAGCCAGCCTGGTCCGAGTGCTCTTCCGACTGTCCTCAGCCATCAACCACAGAGTGAGTGGTGGGGGAAGCTGAGCTGCCTCTGTACATAGCTTCCAGAGGGTGCTTCTAGAAGCCCCAGGCAGCACCCTTCCCTTCACAACCCTGTTTATACTTCAGGGGAGTCTGGGTAGAGTGATCTGGTACCTGTTGTCCTCAACCCCTCTGAGCCCTTGTTTATGCTTCAGTTTGCAGGCCAGATGGCAGCCCTGTGTTCAAGGGATGACTTCCTCGGTAGCTTCTGTCGCTACCACCTCACTGAGCCTGCACAGGACAGTAGGCGCCTGCTGAGCCCTGTGGGGCGGAGACAGACGGCCACCCCTGCCCGGGGCCCCAGGCTCAGCCTGCGCTTTCTGGCCAGTTATCGGACGCTGCTTTCTTTCCTGCTGGCCTTCTTTGTAGCCTCTCTGTTTTGCATCGGACCCCTGCCCTGCACCCTGCTCCTGGCCCTGTGCTACCTCCTCTACGCTATGGCCATGACACTGCTCACTGAGCGGGGGAAGCTGCACCAGCTCTGAATGGCCACCTCCAACCAGAGCAAGTCATCTTGGGATTCTTTGTTTCCAACAAGGGTGGAGCCATCCAGAGGTCCAAGCTTGGCATGAAGGGATGGTGTCAGAAGTCTCCAGAGGACAACCAGGGCCTAGCTGTGGGTCCCTTGCTATGCAGAGCTCAGGGACTGGTGTGCTCCCAGCAGGCTGTAGGCCTGTGCCCTGTGGGTGACCCAATCTCGGCCTTCATGATGTGAGCAGGGTAGACTGTTCATTTTCTCTCCTTTTAGTATCAAGAGAGGAGCTCAGCATCTGTTTCAGGAAAGAACCAGTTTCTAAGAGATTCCAGAGAAAACCATTACTGTTCTCTTGATTCAAAAATTTAGAACTGATTTTGCCACCACATCTGGCAAAGCAAGGATCAGTCTCTGTCTCCCAGCTAGTCAGTCCGGTTGTGTGGCAGGACAGGGTTTTGCCTGTGGCTCCTCTGGTTGTTGGCAGCATGGAGACAGAGCTGAGTCCTGCCGTCTGTTGTTGATAACCGAAGGTGGTCGGTAGATTGTTTCCACCTCCTAGATACCTTTGATAATGGATATGACAATCCCTTCACAGACAAAGCTAGACCACCACGAATGGACATCCCCTTCGTCATTCTGCAGAGGGCATGCCAGCAACAGCCAGCATCTCCATGGGGGGATTTAAACCAAGCCTTTGTATTCGGTGTGGGTGGAATTTTATAAAAACATGACTTCAAGTTGTAGATGTAGGGCTTTGTATTTTGATGGAACTTCAAACTCAACATCAAAACCTCCGACCATGAGTCAAAGGAAGCCATTCCTTCCCAGACTGCTGGTGTCTGGCAGCTGCCGGTTGGTGCCTCTTTATCCAGACATTTTTCCTGGGGCATGCAAGGTTCTGTGTAGCAGCAGCAAAATCAAGGCAGATGTTGGCACTGGAGTGCCAGGCAGGCCCCATTCTGGGCTTGAAGGTCAGAGTCCTGAGTGGCTCCAGACCAGGAGCACTGGGCAGCTGCCACTGGGTATTGGAAGTTCCCGCTTGCGTGATTTTACCTCCTCAACAAAAATGCTGACCATGTGTGGTGGGCTTTTAAAAAAACTTTTTTATTAAGAGGTAGGGTCTCACTCTAGCCCAGGCTATCCTGAAATTCATTATATAGTCTCAGGGTGGTGGCCTCAAACTTACAGCGATCCTCCTACCTCTGCCTCCCAAGTGCTGGGATTAAAGGCGGTTGCCACCACGTCCATGTAATAGCTTACTTTTTTTTGGGGGGGGGGGTGTTTCGAGGTAGGGTCTGGCTCTAGTCCAGGCTGACCTGGAATTCACTATGTAGTCTCAGGCTGGCCTCAAACTCAGCAATCCTCCTACCTTTACCTCCCGAGTGCTGGGATTAAAGGCGTGTGCCACCACGCGTGGCTAATAGCCTACTTTTTAAATAAATGGCTACAGGCTCCAAAGTCCACTTCCAGGTCAGGCGTGGTGGCACAGTAGGAGGATCGCCGTGAGTTCGAGGCCAGTCTGGGACTACACAGTGAACTCCAGGTCAGCCTGGGTGGGAGAGACCCTACCTCGAAAAACAAAACAGGGCTGGAGAGATGGCTCAGCGGTTAAGGCACTTGCCTCCAGTGCCTAAGGCCCTGGGGTTCAATTCCCCAGGACCCACATATGCCAGACCCACCAGGTGGTGGCCCTGGCTCTCGCTCTCCCTCTCTCTCCCCCCTCTGTCTCTCTCTGCTTGCAAATATTTAAAAAGAAAAAACAAGCAAAACAACCCAGCTGGGGGTTGGAGAGGGGGCTCAGCGGTGAAGGCTGCCATCTGCGTCGCATGACGACCCGAGGTCGAGTCCCCCGTGCCCGCTTCAAGCCAGGCGCAGTGGCGCATGCGTCCGGAGTCCTTTCGCGTCCGTGTTCTCACGGACCCCACCGGCGAGGCGTGTGGTTCCGACTCGTCCGGCGGAACGCGCACGCGCGGGCCGCCCGCCGTTGCCATGGCGACGCAGGGCGCCGCCGGGGCCGGGCGGCACCGGCGCGGGCAGAGGCGCTGGCGGCGGTTGGCCGGATGAGCGGGGCGCGGGTGGCGGCCGGGACGCGGCCCCTGGGCTCGGCCGCCTCGGGCTCCCGGGGCGCGTCCCGCCCGCGCCCGCGCCCGCCCGACGGCCAGCAGTCCGCGGGGCCGCCGGCGCCCGGGCCGGGCGAGGCGCAGAAGCGGGTCCTGGACCTGGAGAAGAGCCTGCAGTTCCTCCAGCAGCAGCACTCGGAGATGCTGGTGCAGCTGCACGAGGAGATCGAGCGCCTGAAGCGGGAGAACCGCGGTGAGCGGCGCGGGGGCGGGGGCGGCAGGGACGCTCTCAGGCCTCACCCCAGCGCTAGGGCTCCTTCGCCTGCTTCCTCAGTTTCCCTCTGGCTCTTGCTTTCTCAGCTCGCATCCGTCCTCCTGCGCCCAGCACCCTGCGCCTTCTTGAGTCTCCCCCCAGTCCATTGAAGTGTCCACCCAGCTCACACATTGCCTCCTGGAAGCCTAAGCCATCCTGCCTCATCCTCCAGCTCCCTGGCGCCCTGCAGGCGTTGAGGCTGGGGCAGGGATGACAGAGGCCAGCCAGAGGCATCTGTGGCCCAGAATGCCCGAGGCAAAGACGTGGGCAGGCAGGCGGGGGAGGGAGGGCTAGGCTTTGGGAATGACGAGGCCACGTGCTTGCTTTCAGATCTCCACTACAAGCTAATCATGAACCAGAAGTCTCAGAAGAAAGGTAGGACTCAGGCTCCTTGTGCCCACCTGACAGCTCTGGGCCCTGCCATGTCCCATATCCCTAGCCATGGCTGGGTCTGTGCAGCGAACAGTGGGAGGCTATAGACTCTCCCTCCCCTCCCCCTCCCTCGGCTCCCCAGCCTTGTGCCACTGGTTCTTTACACCTAGGTGAGGTGGCTGCCAGCACACTCCCTGGGGGAAGCCATCATCACAGCAACCACGGGAGCCAGGGGCGGGGCATGTCCACAGCCATATGTGCAAGGCACTTCCTCCTCCTCATGATGGCCTCCTCTTCTTGTTGGCCCCCCAGTCCAGGGATGCGTTGAGTCCTTGGGTCCCCACATTGGGTGGGGTGACTGGTGAGAATGTCTGCTAGAGAACATCCCAATCCAGAATACAGAGACCAGGTGGCAGGTGGCCCTCCCTCCGAGTGGTTTTAATCACGCAGAGCCTAGAAGCGCACGCAGGACACCAGGATCTGCTGCTCTTTACATATATACATACATACACACACACACACGAAATTTACTGGAAAGAGGCAGATGGAGAGAGTATGGGCGTACCAGGGCTTCCTGCCACTGCAAACGAATTCTAGACGCATGTGCCACTTTGTGCATCTGGCTTTTACTTGGACACTGGGGAATTGAATCCAGGCCATCAGGCTTTACAAACAAGTGTCTTTAATGAACCCCTAAGTCATCTCTCCCACCCCTGCTTTCTTGATAGCCTTCAGAAAGCTCTGCTGTGCCTTCAAGGGAGTGTGGGGCAGGGCAGGAAGGACACAGCCATCAGCTTTGGGAACTGCCCATCAAGGGCCAGGTGGCAGGCCCAAGTGGGTCCTTGGGCTGAGCCCTGGGCTTCTCTTGCAGGCAGCGTTTCCACTTTGAGCTTTCTATCCAACAAGTCCATCTCCAATTCATCGATGTCAGGTAAGTGGGCTGGCCTGTGCTACCCTTAGAGTGGGCCAGGTGCCCTGCTGGTGCCCAGGCTGGGTGGCCAGTGTGGAGTGCTAAGAAGCTGTAGGAAACTTAGTGGATTCCAGGGCGAAGGGAGCAGAGATCCGTGGCCCAGAGGGAGTCCTCGAGGTGGGCTGCACAGCAGGACAGGGCGCTTCACAGCAGCCTTGTGATGCGCAGGCCACCCAGGCAGGGCAGTGAGCAGTTGGATCACTTAAAGGCCTGAGCTTCCCACCCCCTCCCAGCAGTCTTCCAGGGAAAATACGTGCCTATAGCACCCAGGTAGGCTCAGGATGCAGGTGCACGATGCACGAGGACCATCCTGCTAACGACATCCAGAGAGGGGAAAGATGCTTTTCTCCCACTCACCTCCCACAAGGAGGCTGGGCATCCTCACCAGCAGGGACCCCGGTTCACCAGGCAGTGGGCCTTGAATTAAAAACCCATATGGCCTGGATCCAGCCTCTCCAGCTGGCATCACCCACAGACTTCACCCTCAGAATCTCATTCCTTCCCCCTGCAGCCTTCTTTGGTGGCTGTTCGCATCTCCCCTTTATAGGTGAGGCAGGGGCAGGGCTTCGGGGCACATGTGGCCCAACCTAGATAGGTCTGTAGCCCTCGATGCCTGCAGTGACCGTCCTGACGTCCACCCTGCAGCCAACAACTCTCAAGGCAAGAACAGGCCCCAGCCCAGCTTCAAGAGGCCAGAGCTGAAGGCCGAAGCACCCCCGAAGGCGGAGCTGGAAGAGCAGCGGCTCAGTGCTGCCCTGTTCCACAGCAGCAAGCTGGATAGAGGCCCTGGGGCACAGGGGCAGGCCAAGTAAGGCCCGCCTGCGCCCGAGGGCCAGGCTAGTACCCCGAGCAGCCCAGGCTTGCCCTTAACAGGTCCCCATCTTGGGACCAGCAGGCCACCCTGTCTTCTTCCTTCTCCATGGACCCACGTGGGCTGCTGCTCTCTGCTGGTCACTGCTTCCTCACTGTCCCTGGAGTCCTGCAGGGACCCAGAGGGCTAGCGGCAGCCAGCTCCCTTTTTCAGAGAGAAGAGACGATGATCTGGCCTCCTAATTATTTTATGTTTTGAGACAGGGTCCTGGGTAGCCTGGAGCTCACTTTGTAGACTAGGTTGGCAATCCACCCACCTCTGCCTCCTCGGTACAGGGATTATAGATGTTTATTTTTTACCAAGAACCCAGCAAGTGGGGCTCCTGGGAAGGGGAAGAAAATGAGGCTCCGACTGACTCCAGAGCTTCAGGCTGGTGGGAGAAGGGAGCGGGCCTCTTTCTCCCCTTGTAGCTCCCGTGGCTGATCTGGGGAGGATGGTGGGTGAACGGCTAGAGCAATCCCACAGGTTGCCTCTGGGCTGCTATAATGTTTCAGAGACGAGAATGTGGAGGCCTCTAATTCGGGGGCCAGCTTAGTAGGGGGTAGCCAGCATCCTGTTCGGCAAGGGATAGGGGTAGCCCCCCTGGCGAGCCTGCCCCCACAGCTGCGCAAGCCTACTACAGTGCAGCAGTGCGAGGTGGTCATCCGTCAGCTGTGGAATGCCAACCTCCTCCAGGCTCAGGAGGTAAGGTCCCGGGTGACACGTGGCTTGGCACTTGGGTAGCTGGGCACTGTGCTCACCATGCCTCTTCCTGCCTTTCAGCTTCAGCACCTCAAGGCCCTCCTGGAAGGGAACCAGAAGCCCAACGATGCCGCTGAGGAGGCCGGGCTGGGTTCTCCCAAGTGAGTGGCCTGTATTCCACCCCAGCCCAGTGGGGCAGTGGTGTGGGGCTCACTGCTGACTTCCTTCCCCAGGAACCCGGAGGCACAGTTCCCAAAGGTTCCTACCAAGGGTCTTTCTAAGAAGTGGTAAGTCTCAGGCATGGGAGTGTGGTGCCCACAGGGTACAGAAGGCGGACCTTGCTTCCAGTCCAGCCTCTGTTGCGGGGCGCCCAAAGGCAGCTGCAGCTCTGACCTTCCTTCTCCTGATCCAGCTTGATCCTGAGCCCAATGCCCACGGCAGAGCGTGCCATCCTGCCTGCACTGAAGCACAGCCTTAAGAGCAACTTCACCGAGCGGCAGAAGAGGCTGCAGGTGGTGCAGAGCCGGCGCCTGCACCGCTCAATGCTCAGCCAGCGCCCCGTGGCCCCACCGCCCTCTCTCGATGGGGGTTCACACCAACCCTACTTTTCAGCCACACTAAACTCCAAGACAGATAGAACCCATGACAGATAAAGAAGTTGATCTCAGAACTGGAAAAAAAAACCCATTTCTGTTGTTTTCTACTATCTCTACATTTATACAAAGGCATATTATAAAGTATTATCCTGTCTGTTGACTGAAAATAAAGGTCGTTACTCCAAGTCTAAAGTCTCCTTCCTCACAGCGATCTGGTGTCTCAGCACAGGTCCTTAACCGGCAAGGAACCTGTCTAGGTCAAGGCCGGCTCATTACAGGGGTTGGCAGCTGCTCAGAAGAGAAACACCAGCAGTCACACAGCCTTCTGGAAGCCCGTTGGTAGGCACTTGGCTGGCTTGGTGGAGGCCTTGGTGGTCCCAGAGGCTGCCCTCCAGGCAGACCCATGGAATTCGGGGTCACCTGCCCAGATGGACACTCCTAACCCAGTACCCAGGACCACAGCCAAGGGACTCATCCTCTCCCAGCAGTCCTGGAAAAGGGCCAGAAGCTACGTGTCACCTCACGGTGGCCACCTCGTGTCCACCTCACCCAGCAGCACAGGCCTCCCAGCCCCACTGCCTACTTTCTACACTAACCTCAGCAGGAACTCGACAGGGGACCTGTGCTACCGTCTGCACCAGACACCTCTAAGCCTGACAGAACGACTCCTAGTGGGCCCTGACTTGCAGCAATGGACTCTCGGCAAACACAGGAATATTAAATTTATTATAAGAACCACATATGATAGGGTAGTGCACATATAAAAAGGAGAAACGTCACCAGAGGGCTGCCCACTGCTGCCAGCGTGGGAGGTGATCCACAAGGGTGCCATGTGAAGCATCCTGAAGAAAGCCTGCAGACAGTGTTCTGATGACGCCAGGTCCCAATAACAACACTTGGCCGCTCAGCCCGTCTCACAGAAGGAACACTTGAGCTGGGTAGCAGAGGAAAACCAGGGCCAGGCCCCTAGATGGCCGGCCCTATTCCCCACAGCACTGATCAGGAGGTTGGTGAGGTTGATGCCTGCCTACAGGCTGGCCTTCCCTGGCATCGCCCACCTCCATACTGAAGACTGTGCTGTGAGACTTCCTATGTCTTCCATGTTCTCCAAGACACAGCATGAAGCATTCTCCTGGACGCTTCAATGGGAACCTGAGTTCTCGTGCTGCTGAGTGGACATGGAGTTCAGAGAGGCTGAAGAGAGCACAGCCAGGACCTCATTTCCAAAGGAGGTCAGCAGAAACCCTTGGGAATGCCCTGGACCCCACAGCCTTCTGGCCAGTACTGCTCAAGTGTGGAGAAATGCCTGTCAAGTCCCCAAGGCAGAAGGTAGAAGCAGGAAAGCTAGCCTAACCCAGGCCCTCTAAAGCCGACACCTAGAAATGTCCAGTAGGCAACGTGGGGTGTGCAGCCCAGCAGGCTGTGGGTCCTGAGATTCAAGTGGGCTAGGCAGCGGACAGGCAGGCCTGGTGGACGCTCTGGGCCCAGGTGTTGAGCAGGGCTGTGACTGAGTGCTTGTCAGGGAGCTGCAACAGCCTGGAGGTCATGCGCTGGCGCACCGACTGCAGGAAGGGGTTGGCATCTGCAACACAGCAGCGGCCGTGAGTACCGGGGCTGCTGCGGAGCTTGCGCCTCCCAGCCGCACCCTCAGTGACGAACCAGTGACGAACTGGTGGTGGCCCTGCGGAGCTCCAGGGGCTCTGCGGGCTTGCTTGGCCCTCCCACACAGGCGTCCCCAAGCTTTGGGACCAAGGGATGAAGGGCACAGAGGGCAGAGGACCTTGCTGTGCAGTGAAAGGCAGGAGGGGTCCCTGCTGCCCAGACACGAGCCCTGCCCCTCTAGGGCCCCTGGCCGTTTCCTCTAGTTCACGCACCATACTGCCACTGACGGTCGATCCACAGCGGGCTCTGGGCAGGGTAGTCTGCTGGCACACTAAGCTCTAGTGGTGGCACACTCGGGAGGTCCTTGTCATCTGCAACATACAGGTTGCAACTGTGGCCTGGCCCACACCCTGACAAGCACCAACACAACTTGCCCAACACCACCTCAGCCCTCTCCCCAATCCATCTGCCTCAGCTCGGCTCCTAAAAGGTTGTCCACACCCCACGGGGTTCCAGTGAGGCTTACTGCAAGCCTAGAGACCAACCATGGAGCCAGGATGTGGAGAAAGGGTGTGCCCACAGCCACCCCAGGGCCTCTAGCAAGCACCACCACCTCGGTGGGAAAAGTAAATGGATGGATTCTGAGCAAGGTGAAGTGAGGGCACAGGGCATTGTGGCAGGGCCATGTGAGTACAGGACAGGTTGCAACGTGCACCTTCAAGGCCCAGTGCTTTCTGGACACTCACCCAGCTTGCAGATCAGGTGGACAGTGCCGTTGTTGCTACAGTGAGATGGGTCCAAGTTCACCAGGAACTTGGGGTCCAACCTGGCCACCTCCCCTTGGAGGACATTGGGGATGCTCTGCCGCTCATCCTCCTCCAGCCTGCGCTTCCGGGGCCACACCACCGGGGCCCTGGAGGAGGGGCAGCAGTGACTACGCAGGCTACACGCTGCCTCAGACCTGCCACCCACCTACCGTGAGGCCCAACCCAGGCTGGACGTACGCAATGGGTGGGCCATGGATGGCCGTCATGGCTGGCACGAACGTGCGGTACAGGGAATGGTTGAAGACAGGCGAGCGGATGTTAGCTAGGATGGCGTCCAGGAGTGGCTGACATAGGTCCTGCTGCTTGGTTGCAAGAACTGGGGGTGGTGGGGGTGTGGGCTAGGGACAGGATGAGCAGGGTCAGCAGCCTGGCCTCGTGGCCTCACCCAGACCCCAGGGACTCCACGTGCACTCACAAGATTCCCGACGCCTCTACTGCCCCCCAACTTGATGCCCCCCATTGCTGCAGACTCACTCCCACCCTAGTGGCACCCCATCACCAGCCAGAGCTCTAGGCTAGAATGGCAGATGCAGGGGCAGAGGGTGACTTTTCCCAAGACCTCACTCTCCTGGGTAGAGCCCCTAGGGCAGGCCTAGCTCCTCTAGCTCCTGACCACGAAGGCTCCTACCAGTGGGGTTGCTGAGGGCCCTGGGGCTGCACTCACCACCGCCATGTCGTTCTTGAGTTTCTCCAGAGCAATCTCACACTTCTGTAGAGTCTTCAGGGGACACCTAAGGGGAGAGGACCCGTGGCTGTCCTGCTGGAGGGCTGACTCCAGATGCTGATCACAACCAATGGCCCCTGTCCTCCCGGCCCACCAGCAGAGCAGAGCGAGCAGCCTAGGTCTCACTCAGGTCCTGCCCTGTGGTCCCAACAAAGGACTCCACCCACCAACTTTCTTTCAGAATCATTGGATAGGCCAGGTGTGGTGATGCACCATGGAGGCAGAGGCAGGAGGATGGCTGTGAGTTCCAGGCACCCTGAGACTCCATAGTGAATTCCAGGTCAGCCTGGGCTAGAGTGGGACCCTAAACAGTGGCTGTATCTCCACAGCCAGCACACATGGCTCAGGCAGCAATTGAGATCAGTTTCCTGTTGAAGGTCACTGGCAGGTCAGGCAGCTCAACCAACATCAGACCCGACTGTGGGATTAGAGGTGAGGCTGCAAGAGCCACAGGCGGCAGTGGGAGGAGCAGAGAGGGTGAGCTGGGTGCTGAGGAAGGTGCAGGGGCTGAAAACTTCAGGACACACCTATTTGTGGAGCCTCCTGGACATCAGACAGGGCTTTGCTAAACCCACATTCTCATCAAACCTTGGGGACTCCGTGGGCAACACCAGCCTGCCCAGGACCATGGGGCACTGCTTACCGCTTCGAAGGGTCAGTGAGAATGTCCAGCAGGCTCTTCATCTTACTTAGGTCCTTTTTTCTATCTGAGAGAGAGAGAGAAAGAGAGAGAGGACACTAAGACACAGGACCTAGGTACCCTGGCCCACCCCGCAGGCCCTAGCCCACCTTCGTTCTTGTCGATCTTGTTGATCATGCGGCGCAGGGGCTCGATGTACTTGGACAGCTGCTTCAACTTGTCCAGGTACTGCTGCTCCTCAGCCTGGCTTGAGCCAGCAGGGCTCATGACAGAGTTGGGGTTCACTGTCAGGGACGGGGGTAAGATGGCTGGCTGCAACCACTGGAGGGGCAACAGTGGCTCTAAGGGGGTCTAGGAGCTCACATGCTCTTTACGAGTGGAGTCTCGGGAGGGTTGCGGGTGACTCGGCACCTCATGGGGCTTTTCTCCCAGCCCAGATCTAACTTACCAGGGGTGTTTAAAGGTCCGGGGGAGGGGACGCTGAAGTTCTGTGGGGTGCGTGCTGTCACTGGGCTCTGGGAAGGCTGTGGTGAGGGGCTAGGCAGGAAGCTGCTAGGGGACGGGGCAGGGCCGGAGCTGCAGCCAAGCAGAAGGAAGCAAGTCTAAGCAGGAGTACCAGGCACGCTAGCCCAGGGCCAGATGGGGGACTGTAAAGGGGGCACCAGACATACTGGCCCAGGATGAGGCGGGGGGGGGGGGGAGAGGGGTGAAGACACCAGACATGCTAGCCCAGGGCCAGATAGGGAGTGGGGGAGTGAGGGCACCAGGCATGCTAGCCCAGGGCCAGATGGTGGATTATAGAGGAAGTACCAGATATACAGGCCCTAGGACGAGATGAGGGGGGATAGAGGGGTGAGGACACCAGACATGACAGGCCTGGGGCCAGATGGAGGGAATGAAGGGGTACCAAGCATGCTGGCCCAAGGGCCAAAGGGGAGGTGCTAAGGAACGCACCTCCAAGAACCTACCTGACATTGGAGTTGGGCTGTGAGCCGGGCTGTGGGGATGGCTGTGGGGGAGGGGGCATCGACTGTGGAGTCTGAACCTGCTGGCCCGGTGACGGTGAGGACAGCATGGTGAGGGTGCTCTGGCTAACCTGGAAGTGGAGAGACTTAGCCGACTCCATGTCCTACCCAAAGTACCATAGGCCTGTCTTCTGTCTCACTCCTCAGGATGCTACAGTTCATATATCCAGGCACAAGCCCACCTCTAGACATAGCACATGGTGTCCAAGAGGCTAGAAGTGGACAGGTGGGCAGCCACGAGAACCCCAGGTGTCCGGACTGGGTAACTGTGGCCATGGTCTATTGTCAGGAATGAGAGGCCTCCTGCTCTGCTGTCTCCTTCCTGTCTGGCCTGGGACTCTCATCTGAAGGTCAGCTTGACTCGCGTTCCCAGGTCTGACTGTTCAAGGACAAGGCGAGCCACAGAGTGCCCAGTCCTGTCTGACATGCTCAGGTGACTTGACCACTGGCCAAGGAGCCATGTGAGCACTCCGCTGCTCTCATAGCTGCCCTGGCTTGACTGGGGAGCTCTTTCTTGTACCAGGTCTCTTCACAACGTAGGGCTGCCCCCATCCCAGGGCATATCCAGACAACAGACAAGGGCTTTACCCAGACACTCTGAGGACTGAAACCACAGTGCCAGCCTAGGACCGGATCTAGCACCCTGACCTTCAGAGCACAGGTGGAGATGTGCTGTTCTGGATGAAGACAGCTGCTTGATGACCCCTTGCCACACTGGAACCACTCTGCTACCACGTGGATCTCCCACACCTATCGTCCACTGCACACCAAGCACCCCACAGCCTACAGGCAACCAGCTGTGCAGAGCACCTTGGGAGACCCTCTGGGCCACAGGGCCACTTCTCCACCACGGCACTGGAATGCTCCTCAAATCGGGAATGGGAACAGATTCCACCAGGAAAATGACGCTTGCCCTCCTCACCTGCCCAGGCTGAAGGAGGGCACAGGACTGACTACGGGAGCTTGCTTGGCCTTTCAGTGTACCCAGCCGCCTCACAAGTGGGATGCTGCTTGTGCATGCTAGGCGAGGCTGGCCCTGGCTGCACCACACACACAAGGTACACCCCACAAAGCTGTCAGATGCTCCAAACCAAAGCACTTGTCGCATTGAGACAGTAAGATGAAATGGACCAATGGTGGGGACGGGAGTGACAGCTCAGGCTGCTGGCTGCTGGGCCTATATACTCCAGTCACTCCTCTGAGTGGAGATTCACCATGATGTTAAGGTCAGAATAGGACTGGCTTTGTCTGCAAAATGCTGAGCTGAACAAATTTCTCCTACGCAGATCTAACACATTCGTGGTGCAGTTAGTCCATGGATGCCAGAGCAGACACATGTCATACAGACTGGAACACACACTTAGAACCAACCCACGGGCTAACAAAGTCCCAGGACCAGAAAGTTCCACGAGAGAATTCCAGACAGTCTGAGGAATGGAAAACAAAGCTCGGGTCCACACCTGCCCTGCTGGCCAGGTCCTCCCTGCAAGGAGGGCCCACACCTAGCCCTACATCTCACAAGTTCCCAAGAGGCCCTGTCACCCCCTCCTCTTTCCTTGTCCTGATCCCATACTGCATTGGGACTGCACTTAATCCCAACTGCAGGAGCTGTCCCTGGTACGAAGGAGACAAGTCAGCCAGCATGTAATCTAAGGCTAGGAGCTTCTCTGTGGAACAGTGAGGCATCCACAGGGCCTTGCAGCTGCACAGGATTGCAGGAGCAGGAAGGCATCTAGCAGCTTACGTTCCACCTTAGCGCCCAGGCCCTGGGACACAGGGCGCATGGGCACATGCTGCCAATACCTTCTCTTCCTGGGGACAACAGGGCAGGTGTCTAAGCAGCGGTCTCCAGGCACGAGGCAGTGGTCAAAGACAAGGAAAGGGTGGCTAGCTCGGAGTGGTGAAAGAAGTCCCTGGAGGCCACAGCCCAGGGTCATGTCCCCCACTCCTGGATGTTGCCAGTACCTAGCTAGGTTAGGACACCAAGAGGAAGCCCCACAACCTATGCTCTGGTCTCCCCAGGCCCCAGAGGATAGAGGCAGAGGAGAGAGTCTAACAGGGAGGAAAACAAACCGAGGCCCCAGAGTACTTTCAAGAATCAGTGCCACCTCAATCCCAGTCACCACAGGCACATCTGGAGAAGAGAAGAGCCGACAGACACGAGTGCAGAGGGCAGTGGGATAGTGAAACACCTCTGTGTTCCCTGGTCACGTGCCACGGCCCAGGCATGAGTCTGTCATGGAATGTCAAGCACCTCTCAGGGGAGGAGCTTGAGTCCCTGACTTGTGCCTTGCATGGCACCTGTCACTTGATGCTCACTGGTGCTCAGAGTGACTGCTGGGGAGTCAGAGGGGAGCCCATGCCTCGGCAATGATGGCACCAACTGCTTTTCTAGGAAAAATGTCACTGTATGATGATGGTCCAGATGGAGCCTGCGGGGACTGTACAGCATCAGTGGGTCAAAGGCAGAATGGGAAGTGGAGGGCAAAGGGGCCATGGCTTGGGGCAGCCAGGCAGATAGGAGGGAACCTTGGTGAGCTCATGAAGACAAGGTCCTTTTGTGGTGCCTCCTGCTGCCACCCACCACGGGAGTACCAGACAGGTAACCACTTGGGAGGCCCAGGCTGGAATCAGGCAGGTACACTGTTTTCACAGAGGTGAGGCCTGTAGGGATCTCTGCCAACTTCTCCCTTCCCTTAAGTGTTCTCAGAGCCTCTATTCTCTCAGGCAAACAAGAATTAGCCTGATTTAAAAAACAAAACCAGGGGTTTTGCCCCCTCCAGCCTTCTCATGGGCAGGAGCTCTTCATACTATCTCCTCCTTCCTTCTCTTAAACTAATAAAGTCTCTAAACTTTTTTTAAAAATACTTTATTTATTTTCAAGTAGAGAAAGACGCAGATAGAGAATGGGTGCACCAGGACATCCAGCCACTGCAAACCAATTCCAGATGCATGGGCCACTTTGTGCATCTGACTTTACGTGGGTACTGGGGAATCGAACCCAGGTCATTAAGCTTTGTAAGCAAGTGCCTTAACCACTGAGCAATTTCTTCAGCCCCAGTCTCTCTAAACTTTAAAAAAAAAAAAAAAAAAAAAAAGATGGCTGGAGAGAAGGCTCAGCAGCTAAGGCACTTGCCTACAAAAATCTAATGATCAGTGTTTGATTCCCCAGTAGCCATGTAAAGCTAAGTACACAAAGTTGTGCATGTATCTGGAGTTCATTTGCAGTAGCTAGAGGCCCTGGTGCGCCCATTCATTCTCTTTCACTCCTCTCTTTCTCTCTCCAAATATATAAAATATTTTTAAAAAATTTTAAAAATCAAATGAAAGTAGAACCTTGCTTGTGTTCCATGTCGCCACAAATCCCCGGGACACAGTGTACTGCTGCGACTGTTAGCATTATTTCCTACCATGGGGTAGTTAGCTGACATCTTCCAGAGATGGCTCAGTCACTCCATCAATCAAACCAGGAGTGGTGGCACACACTCAAGAGGCAGAGGTAGGAGGACAGACTACATAGTGAATTCCAGGTCAGCCTGGACTACAGCAAGGCCCTACCTTGAAACCCCGCCCCCCCCTATCAAGGACGAACCAAAGTCATCCATGCACCAACTGTGATTTTCGTCTTCCTTCTTCTCTACTTGTTGTCCCCTCCAACTAACTTCCTTGCCTTCTGGGATTGGCACAACTTGGAGGTCACCCGGGAAGCAGCATGCAGGGAAGACGAGACCCAGGCAGAACGCATCCATGGGAGCCCATGAGGAACAGAGGCTGCTCAGTGGGAAGAAGAGCAAGGTCATGTGACCAGGGGCAGGGTAAGAGGCTGCTTGGACCCCATTGATCCTCCCTTCCATTTTAAAAAGGGTCGAGACCTGAACTATGTGAGAGCGAGACGCCGCCATGCTCAAGGCTCCAGGCCTGCATATGCAGCACCCTTGAAATGTAGGAGAGTTTTGTCTTTATAAACAAATCAGTACTCCATGCTGTTACTCAAGTCACTCAGCTCTCAACCCCACCTGACTGTGCACCCACTTGAGACTTAGTCACAGGTCTCTGCTTCCCCTGAAGGAAGCGGGGCAAGTGTCCACACTGGTGGAGTGAGTGTGCAGGGAAGACAGGAGGCTCCTGCTGCTCCCAAGCTCAGCCAAGGGCAAAGGGGAGGCCCACAAGCTCCTGTCCTTTAAGAGAAAAGAAATTTTAAAGGGTCTTTTGGAAAACCTACTAAAATGGAAAGCAGTGTGATGAAAGAAGTTTAATGTTGTTTTGTTCTCAGAATCTTTTTTCTTGAACAACTCGCCATACAGTGTAAGACCCTGAACTTCCTGATCCACTTTCAGAGTGCTGAGGTTGCAGGTGTACACCACCATACCTGGTTTGGTTGTTTTATTTGTAAGGGGGGGGAGAGGGGGAGAGGGAGAGAGGGGA
>PVHP010009829.1:0-49354 GCA_004024765.1 Zapus hudsonius | reverse complement strand
GTGTGAGTACTATAGTCTAGACGACCAAATAAATACCAGGTGGACATGGCAACCTGCCTGTAATGCCAGAAATCAGAAAGCTGAAACAGGTGATCACTGGGGCTAACTGGGTCGTTAGACTAGCTGAATCAACCAGCTCTTAGCTCAAATGAGAAATCCTGCCTCAGCAAATGCCTAGGAGGACAATGGAGGAAGACACCAGACATCAACCTTAGGCCTACATACATACACACACACACACACACACACACACACACACACACACACACACGCTCACACACACAAGCTCACACGCACTCACACACACTCACAAATAAGTGTCCACACAAATACACACTCACACATGTGCAATAAAAAACTATCACCATTCAAATTAGCATTGCCATCCTAAGAAGCTCTCCCCATTCCCCTGCAGATGGACAAATGAGCTGCAAAAAGGTAAACATGGAGGCCCTGAGAGATCACACAGTCCCAAAAGAGAGTTGAACAAGGTATTGAAAAAGGGATTTTTTTCCTGCTTTCATATCTACTTTTCCATATTATTAAATAGTCACTAAGGACATCTGTTACAGATATTTGGCAATTGAAGTGGGAAGATAAAGGATGAGCAGAAGGCATCAAGCTGGCCTTGGCAAACAGATGACATCATTAGAGATGGGCTGGTCGCCCTCGGCCCTCTTGAGTCTTGTGAAAATGAAAGCAATACACTATGGTCCCAGGGCTTTAGTAAAATAAAGCAGAAGGGAATTTCTTCCATTAGCAACTCTGCCACAGGTTTATTTTGTGGATCCATTTATTGGGTAAACATTGATACATGAAGTAATTAGTAAAGAATGACCAGTAAAGGGAGAGAAAAACAAACTTGGGAGACACAACCTTAGAGTCTAAGGCAGCACACATCTAGATTTATATTATTGGAAAAATATTTACTAGATTTTGAAATCCTCAATTAATGAATATTTTCTCTAAATATTGATTTCCCCAATTGTAAAATAGAGGGATAATAAAACTCAACTCATAAGGCTGGTATAAGCATTCAGTGAAAAAAAAAGCATGTAAAGAATTTGCACAATACAAACACTACTTTTAATTATTTTTATCACTGCTATGGTTATTAGCTCTTTACATAAAAGGATTCAATATATGTTATTATCCTCTAGAGTTAATATTGTCTAGCTCTGCAGTACTGTTCTCATAAGCACTGTCATGGTTTGATCCAGGTATCCCCCACAAACAAATGAATGTGTTCTGAATGATCGATCCTCAGCTGATGGAAGTTTGGGTTTTACAACCTCATTGAAGCTGTGTTGTTGGGGGTTATAAGCCAGATTCCCCTTGCCAGAGTTTGGCACACCTTCCTGCCAGTGTTTGACACACCTTCCTGCCGTTGCAGTGCTGCGGCAGAGGTGATGTCCACCCCTCTGCTCATGCCATCATTTTTCCCTGCCAGGATGGAGTCTCCCCTTGAGTACATAAGTCATTTAAACCCATTCCTCCACAAGCCGCTTTTGTTTGGGTTCTTTCTGCATAACAACAGAGAAAGCTGACTACAACATGCACCAATATTAAATATTTTCAAAGAGAGAGTAAGACAGAAATAATAATATTAAAGAATATTTGGGGGACTGGGAGATGGCCCAGTGGTTAAAGGTGTTTGCTTGCAAAGCCTGCTGACCCAGGTTCAAGTCCCCAGGAGCCACCCAAAACCAGATGCAGAAAATGGTTCACATGTTCACATTTACATTCACATTCTCTCTCTCTCCTCATAAATAAATGATCTTTTTCAATAGTAACTATGTGCCAAGTATATATTCCAAGTCTCTCAGACATTATCTATACATGAAATCAGTTTTAAACAGAATGGTTCTTCCTATCTCAAAACACATTGAGTCATTTTAACATGATGAACATCCCAATGAACAAGTATGTATTTCCTCATGTGTACTTTTACAAACTATTGCACTCATCAAACATTTAACTTTGAACTTCCAATGCCTGCTAAGAGGTTGCTTCTATCATGCTCAGGATGTGTGTTAAATCTATAAATTAATATGCTTATTTGAACCACAACAATCCTTTGTATCTAATGAGCCTAGGATATAGTTATCTCAGAGGGTTTTATTTAATCTGTGTAGAATAGTAACATCAAAACAGTTTCCAAACCTTAGACAATAACTATTTCACTACCACTAATATTTACTGAGTGCTTTCACCAGGCACAGGGGCAAGCATCTTATGTGCACTTAATCCTCAATACCAATTTCTTTTTTTTCTTAAATATATATTTATTGTCCATAATGAGTTACATTATTCAGTGGGCAAACAATGAGTTGTTATCCCCAATTCCCCAATGCCCTCCTCCCCATCCCCAAATCAGCTGGATATCCTCCTCCGTGGGCTGTCTGGATCAGTCCTTGTGGCAGGGGACCCTGGATAGCCTAGTACTCAACCCGGTCCTCAATACCAATTTCTAACTGAGTATTATTATTGCCTGCATTTACAATGACTTTCTGAGATTTAAGAAGCTTAAATCTAAATGACACATAGTAAGAGACAAAGATTTAACTAAAATTATTTTTTCACGAACATCCCAAGCCTCTGCCTTTAAAGTCACTTTAATTTTAGACATTTCTTACTACCTTTAAATTTGTACAATTTTGATAAATCAGTCTATACTAACTTGTTGGCTTGAATGTTACATTAAAATCCATCAATAAATTCATAGGTCAGGTCAAATAAACAAAAGCAAGAGGGAGAAGCAATGATGAAGGAAACCAGGGGAATTAGAGAAGAGAGTTTAGTGCCCTGTGTATTATTTTGGCAAGCACTGCCACACAAATACCCAGTGCTCACACCACCTTATTTCTTGGCCAAAGGAACATGGATTTTATATTGAATGGAGATGCATTCATTCCTGGCTGATGGAGTATAGACCAATCTCTGTCATCTTGTTTTCTCTTTTCCTTCTCCCTGGCTTATCCAAGTTTTAGCCTACAAAATTTCTGAAGATATACTTACATACAAAAGACTTTTCTTCCTATTAAATTGCAAAGTTATGGTTGTCTTTTCCATCATGTTAACATGAATATGGAAATAGTCCTGTAGTTATTACCTGAGACCAGTAGAGAAAAGCCAAATAAACCATAAGTGCACCTGGACAAATAAATAAATGAACTAATACCACCTCCATGCCTCTTGTTACATGAGAAAACCCACTATGAACCACATTCCTTACTACTTGGATCCAAATATATTTATACATACAGCAATATTATATAAGATAGAGATCAGACCAAACATGGAAACATTGGTAGTATGTCATATATTAAGCAAAAGCAAAATATTGGTGATAATGTTTTATTTTTACTGTATCTTGGTTTTGGCTGATTTCCTTCCATATTTAAATGTATTCTGTAGCAACAGTGATGTGTTACTTGAGAGATAAAAATGAGTCCAATCAATGACCCAATAGCAAAGATATTCAGCTTCATATTTAGAAAAGGAATCCATGCCATCCTAAGCACATAGCTGAATACCTCAGAGAGCTGAAGGGTCATAGCATGTGCCAAGGACATTGTGGAAAACTGACTTTGAGTCTTCAAGTGGGCCCAATTCTCTGTCTCCTGGGGGCCGGGCATGTGACTTAGCCCAATAAAACTGCAATGCAATACACCTAGGTCCAAAAGTTTCCATTTCTACTTTGTTTAAAGTAAAACTGGATCCCTCAGCAACACATTCACTGTTTGCGAGTGTTAAAGTTGTGATTACCACTGAGTATTAGCAACATTCCCTACATGTGCTGTCATCTGGATTATACAGCCATGTGGATTTTAATAAACAGCAACTGCTCATTTTTGTGGTTGGCTTTTCACTGTGTGTGCCCAAAACCATCTGACCAAATAAGGGGGGGCAGTGAGATTGAACACAGAGAGTAGTAGCGTTCCCTATCCCATGGAAAACCAAAGTGTGTCAGTAAATGCAAGACCACCAGAAAGAGCCCACACCCTGGGTGTCATGGCCAAAGTACCTTAAATAAAAATAAATAAAATAAATCAAAAGTAGGTGTGCACTTTGTTGTGGCTTGACTCTTTTCTGAGAGATTTTTGAAGATTGTCACAGCATTCCGCTCATGGTAGCATTAGACCATGACACTGTCTTGATAATGGCATTGTGTGAAGGTAAATCACTTGTAGAAGGAGCACATCAAGCCATGAATGCTCTGCTCATCATATTACAAGTCATTGTTGTATATATTGATTCCTGGGAATAAAGCATTTTATTTCTGACTGATACATTACCTATTATTTCACAGTATGATGAAGTATTGTTAGAGATCCTTTTGTAATGCTAGTGCCAGAAATCAAAGTGAATGTAATTGTCCAAAACTGTATCTCAAAGACAATTTATGGATGTTCAAGGATGAAAATAATTCACCCGGAGGGGGGGGGGTAGAAGAAGGATGGGCAAAGTCACCAAGCATCACAAAAAAAAAATCACATCTTCAGGAAGAACTAATGGAAAAAGAGAGTTCTATATCTTTGGGTGAGATTTTCTCTTCTCTACTCAATATAATGGTCTGATAAAAATATACTCTGCATGCCCTCTTGTAAAACAGAAGAAAAATACTTTAAGATGTGTTGCTGAGCCAATCAGGAAATATTCACTCTGTGTTTAATAACTGTGCTACAATTTGTGAAAAGGAGATAGAGATACCCCCATCGCTGACTTTGGCTTATGATTCTTTTAGTTCTATTGGGAAATGCAAGTGCTACCTTAAATAGCTACAAAGGAGCATCAAAAGAAAACCTGGCTACCTGTGGTGCAACTCATATCCCCCTAATCTATGGACAGATCCAGTGTGCACACCGAGGAAGGACCCCAGTGTGTAGGGGACAGAGAGGAGGGAAACAGGGACACATTCAAAAGATTTGATCATACAATGTATATACCTATTCATAATAAAGATATTAAAACAAAATAAAAAATAAAGTAAAATGAAAAATACATACTGCATTGGATGAGATAAAGAGCAAAATCATGTGAATGTACTGCTATATGGTACATGTTGCAAATAAATACTAATTAAACACTATTTGATAAATCTGATTAATAATGAACTTTGTGGTTACAAGGAAGGCTAGGATGACCATCAAGAAGGAATTCACTTGGGGTATTTCGGTTGCAGTTTTCTACTTCCTGTCTCAGATCTACCTGCTCATAATCTCAAGGTTTCAGCTTCTTCATAACATTTGTTTTGCTTTGTTTTGAGGCAGTCATGTATAATGTATATCCTTGGCCTCAGACTTTCCATGTATCCATGTATGATCTTGACCTTCTGATCCTCCCGCCTCCACCTCCCAAGATCTGAGGTGACAGCGTTCATTCCATATCTGGTTTATGATGGAATCCAGGTTTTCATGCATAGTAGGTTAAACACTCTGCCAACTGAGCTCCACCCCAAGCATGAGTGCTTATCTTGTTCTCTCTTCATTCTGACTGTGTACACCCACTCTGCTCCTAACTATAGTGTGTCTCAAAGCCAGTTCTACTTGATTGCTTCCCTCTAGGGGCATTATATACATCATTATTCCTACCATCTGCTCTCCTCCATGGTACCTGTTCTAAATTTCAGATAAAACCACTGACTTGGGTTAGCTATGGTTTCAGAGTAGGAGACAGTATGGGATATTTATGTGATGTGGGCTAACACCCCATATTATGTGCCCTAACTGGCCTCATGGCATTGGGTAGGTCAAGACATCCATGGAGTACTGTGTAGCTCAGGTACTGGCAAACTTTCTATAAAGACCAGACAGTGGATATCTGAGACTTAATGGATCAAGAGGCAACATTCAGGATACTGACATGATCTCACACACACACACACATATGCATGTATATATATATATATATATATATATATGTATGTATATATATATATACTTTAAAAAATAAAAAAATTGAATCATTTATTTTAGGGTGCTTATATAATAAACATTTTAAAATGTGGAAAGCATTCTTAGAATTCAGCATAAGCCACAAAAACAGATAGAAGATCAGATTTATCCCATAAGGTGCCTTTTATCAAAATCACACCTATCTCTTCAAAGATCTTTGAACCCTCCCAAAAAAACATGTTTTAATCTTAAACATATTGTGGCTTTATCATAAAGGTCATAGGCACCTTATTAATTTCTGCTTCTCAGTGGCTGCACGAGCACCTTCTGTATTCTACCTCCTACCAAATGGAATTGTTTTCAACTAGGTTCTTCCACAAGAACCTAAATCAAGGATTTGAGTGTGAGTCTTTGGATGATGATACCAACAAAAATATGTATGAAAGTAAAAGAGTGACTGAAGAATAAAATGTTCCTTAGAAGCATATTTTATTATGTCACTTGGAATTGTGCAGAATTAGGACTTATCCCTGCTGCAGTCAACTTCTAGTTAATGGAAGAAAGATCTGGCCAAAGCAGCTCAAAGAAGGAAAGGGTTAACTTTGGTTTACAGACAAGAGGGGAAACACTATTATGGTGAAGAAAATGATGGCATAAGCATTAGCTGGACATCACCTCCTGGCCAAAATCAGGTGGATAACAACAGCAGGAGACTGTGCCAAACACTGGCAAGGGGAAGCTGGCTAGAACACCCATAAACCTGCCCCAACAACACTTGTCTAATAAGGTTCCAATTCCAAAGTTACCATCAGCTAGGGATCAAGCAATCAGAACGCATAAGTTTATGGGGGACACTTGGGTCAAACCACCACAATCCCTACAAGAATGGTCAGAGCCAGTATGGAACTCAGATTTCAGGATCTCGTTCTGAGTGGAGGAGCTGGGGATTCACCCAGCATCTCCCATTAGACACTGATTGGAGAGCTCCCAAGGCCACATCTTTCTGAGTTCCAGCATGCCTCGTGTGACTGCTCAAAAGAGGTTTCAATTCTTTGGAACAGAAAGTGCTCCAGTTATTTGAAAATTGAGGCATTCAAAAATAAAGAGGCTCAACTAAATAAATTTACAATATCTTCATGGGAGTAACACACAAAGGACAAAATAAAATGATTCTGAAGAGGAGCTGGGCATAGTGTGGTACACACCTGTAATCTCAGCACTCAGGAGTATGATGCAAGAGGATTACTAGTTCAAGGCCACTTTGACCTACACATTGAGGCACTACTTTTAAAAAGTACAATAACATTGATTCATGTGATCTTAGTCTTCAATGAAGTATCTCTTCATTTTCTACTTCTTCACCATATTCTGTATTTGGTCTTCATGACAAGATGCATTGTCCTAGAATCCTTCCTCCCCTACCTTCTAAATTGCCATCTCAACAGGATAATAGACTTTCTTACTTGATTACTGGGTAATCTTGTTTATTTTTCAAAGTTTGTGATAAACAGAATTCTTTGGAATAACAGAAGTAACAGGAGATAGGATGATGATAGAAGATAGATATAGATAGATAAATGATAGATGATAGGTAGATAGATAATAGATAGATGATTGATAGATAGATAGATAGATAGATAGATAGATAGATAGATAGATAGATAGAGAGAGAGAGAGATATAGAGATATAGAGATATAGAGATAGAGATAGATAGTTAGGATATATCATGTGAGTTGGTTTACATAATTATGAAGAGTTTTAAGTCCCACCAGATGTCTTCTGA
Source organism: Zapus hudsonius (assembly GCA_004024765.1). Lineage (NCBI taxonomy): Eukaryota > Metazoa > Chordata > Mammalia > Rodentia > Dipodidae > Zapus > Zapus hudsonius. The sequence goes on along the minus strand of PVHP010009829.1, from coordinate 41,673 downwards.
AACCCAGAGAATCAGGGAAGCCAGTTCTATTATTCAGTGTGAGTCCAAAATCCTGAGACCCAGAGGAGCCAATGGTACAACCCGTGTTCTGAAGCAGAAGGCCGATAAATCTGTGTAGAGGCTGGTGAAGGTCGCTGTTTTCTAAGGCTGGAGTTCTGATGTCAAAGGTCAGGAGAGGACAGAGAAGATGGAAGCTCAAAAGAGTAGAAGAGAGAACTATATCACACCTTTCCTCTGCTTTTTACTTTTCTTCTACCCAGGCCTTCAGAGAACTGGACAATGCTTGTCCACAATGGTGAGAGCTTATCTCCTTACTCAGTCCAGAGATTCAAAGACCAGTCTCTTCTGTAAACGTGTACACCAGAAGAAGTGCTCTTCCAGCTATATAGGTAACCCTTGACCTAATCAGGTCGATGAATAAAAATAATAATCACAAAGTGTTTGTTTTCTGATTTTTCTACTAATAATAGCACCTGAAAAATCATATGACATTTTAAAAATGCAATGTGATATTAAAATCTTAGTAACATTATAGCAACTCATAAAATGGCTTTCCACTTTATTCCTCCTCATCCACATGATCTAAGGCACCTCTATGACTTCCTTTCTCATATGTGACTAGAAATTATTTTGTGGACCAGAAACTAGAAATCTTGCCTTGATTGCAACATGGCAGCCATTCAAAGTTCACTCCTGCTCTTTTCTATTGGTTATGGAGAATCTCAGACATGAAACCAGCTGCTCTGTGGGACACTCTGGAAAATTCCAAATGGAAGCTTTTTTTGAGAAAGGAGACATTACCTCAGAACTTCCACATGTAGCTCTTATGGGGTTTCTGTTTATGTGAATGGATAGTTTTGCCAGATACTGAAAACAATGTTAAAGCTGGACTCTAAAGCAATCAGAGAAAATCAGCTATCCACTGGCTGGTGATATGATCAATATAGCTGAACTAGACAAATAATAAGCCAGAAACTAGGGACAAAATAAGTGATTTTTTTTCTTTGAAAAGAAGGATAAAGAAACAACAGGTTTCTGCCATCCACCTTCTTATCGATATCTTTGAAAAATAAAAGTGAAATTTTAAATGAGCACCTTAAATTCCAAATTATCATTGAACAATTGGGGAATCCTAGCCTCCTTATTGATTGGATGGATGAATGGATGGATGTTCGTGATTTACTTTATCCCCTGTATAAAAATCAACATAACAACTAAAGAAGACGTCAAGCTTCTTGAAGAATATGCTTCAAGAACTCTATGGGAGACAAATTAATAAACATCAGTGAAATTTTTAAACAGATAATTTTTATTGAAATAAAAGTATAAAGAAATTCAAAGAGATAAAAGAAATGAAATTTCATTTCCCTTGGGCAAAATAGTAGCTGTCTTCCTCACCTTCACATTCAATAACAAGCAAGATTTTTTTCCAAATGGGTATCTGAAATTTCTTAAAATTACTTTATAAATAATAACATTTTATTATTTATTAATTTATTCATTCCTTTGTAAAATATAATTGCATTAGATTAAAAACAAGCGTGCCTTTGATTTTCAGTTAGCCTAATTTTAAACAAATTTTATTTTGGCTTGTCCCTACTATGTTGTTCATATAAATCCACACTGATATAATTCTAATATATATGCTATTTAATACTCCTTTTAACTTTTCATAATTAAACCCCACTGCCATTTATATAATTATTATATGAAAGTATTCTTGGCATTCTACTAAATGAATGCACCATCCTTGATTTGAGCCATTAAAACATTTTATACTTTAGCTATTATATATAATTCTACAAAAATATATTTATTAATATGGCTTTTTTACTTCAAATGGTTTTCTTATTATGTGGAATTCCTATGAGTAAAATTATAAATCAAAGGATATGACTGTTGATATAAATTGCCAATTGCAATCACAAAGCAATTACCAGTTGCATACCAACTGGAAGTATGCTAGTGTATTGATTTCACCCAGTCCTGTCTGCTCCAGGTCCTACCATAGTTGGAAAAAATTTTTTCAATTGTTGAATAATTCAGCAGTCATATAAATAGCCGGATGAGTTTTAACTTTACTGAAACATTCCACCACTATTCACTGAACTCACATTGGCATTCTGGAGAAACGTTGTCTAACAAATACTTTGTGAGCACAATCTTAGTTTTTACTCCATGTATATAAGAAGGCAAGACAAGACAAACACAATGAGTAATGAGGGTACAGGGCACATAAGACACTTGCAATTGAATCCTAAATGCTGGGAGGAACCACTGTGAGGAAAATAAACAACCTCACTTGATCCTATCCTTTGCATATTTTTAAAAAATGAGGAGATTAGAAGCAAGGGCACTTCTGCATCGCTCAGACCCTCCTTCAATCCCATCTTTTGGCAGTGATCAGAGAATTCATTACATTTCCTATCACTGTGATAAAAGAGATGAATGAAATAATGGAAGGAAGAAAGGACTTATTCTGGCTAATCTTCTAAGGAATATAGTCCGTGGCAGCAGGAGCAGCTCTGGCTGTAGAAGTTGGAGTCTGAGGAAGGGAGTCAGGAAGCAGAGAGACATCTAGAAGAAGGACTCTATCATCCATAAAGGCCATCCCACTTGATTCACTTCCTCCCGCTAAGCTCCACCTCCTAAAGGTTTCCCAATTTCCAAAAACAGCACCACTAGCCAAAGACCAAGGTTTCAAACACATACGACTCTGGGGGATAATTGACATCCAAACCATAACAGCAGAATGCCATGGTCAGAAAGAAGAGAGGCCATTGAGCCGCCTGTGCAGGATCTCCTTTTATCCTACCAGCCATCCTGCAAGGTCAGAAAATGAGATTCAGAATGCTCTCCGTGGAAGATCTGTTTGTCTTTCTCACAAAGAGAAAGAGGGCTAGAGAGATGGCCCAGAGGGTAAGGGGTCGTGCTATTCAAGATATGGAGAACTACGCCTGATGCCTTCCTTATGGTCCCTGCACATGGAGTTCACGCATCTGCACACATATCACATGCATGCACATACTACATACACATTGGAAGAAGAAGAAGAATAAGAAGAAAGAAAGAGAGAGAGAGAGAGATAGCACACCTTGAAGGAGCGTGGATGGGAGTAATGCAGTTTGCATTATTTCCACATTTAAATTCCCTACATGTCCTCCTTGTTCTTGTCCTGAGAAACCGCAACATCTCCTGCTTCACAAAGTTGCTCCATCAGCTAAACATGGTGCCACTTAGTTCTTTGATCACCATCACGTGTGCTTAGAACTTCCAAAGCAATTTACTAGATTGGAGAAGGATGTATCCACTGAGCAGGTAATCTGCACTTGGAAAGCCACTTCTATAATATGTCTTATGATTCTGAACTTGTCTGTTCTCTCTAGATCTCAGAGAGGGAGATGAGCCAAAGGATCTCCAGGGATCACTCCTGATTTAATGAGCTAAAACTAAAGGTTCCCAGTGGAACTTCACAACCAGGAAGGGACAAGGCTGAGAGTGCTTTCTCCCCAGAAATATGATTCTCCAGTCTTGCTTTCCTGGAACAACTAAGGAGTGTGGTAATAGAATCCATGATGAGAGTCTTTATGTGGCTAATGTCCCTCTAAGTGCAGTAATAAACCAAGCGCATCATGGTGACACAGAAATCACGAAGCAGAGACCATAATAATAACTCATGTCTGCTTTTGTTCACCACTGACAAGAGATGTGCCTACTCCCAGGACACCAGAGGAGCAGATAAAAGAAACAAACTCATCAGTTGCCACCACATATAACTGACTTTATGTTACTTTTTTTTTCTTTGATTTTTTTTTTTTTTTTTGCCAAAAATGTGAAACCCGATCATCTGCAAAAGCTGCCCTGTGCCTAGAGAGAGAATGAACCACTCCTGTGAAGCCTTGCACCCTGGAGCCTCCACTCTGGAGAAATCTCCTCTCCATTTGGCAGCTTTGGCTACAGAAGCAAACATTCAGTAACCAGAAAGGAATTCTGAACAAATCACATTTGTAAACTATTTCTCAGACTTTGAAAATTTCAAGGAAACTGAATAATTATGTTCACCACCCTTACTCATTTCTCATCTCCTGAAAGCATTCCTAAGATACTTTTTTCCTAACTTCTGATGACTCTACCAACAGACATGGAACTTTCCAATGGTACTATTTTATGAACCGTCCCATACCGTTTTCTGCAATGATCTCAAAGGTTAGAATAAAGTATACCACTAGAATCCCGGTGGAGCAAGGCAGGAAGCCTTCATCTGTAACCATGTGATGTGCTTCATGGATGGGCATCACCTTTTGCTCATTTACATTTATTGAGGGATGCTACTTGACCACTACATACTTAGATAAGACACTCTCCTCTGAAGACAATGCTTCCAATTTGGGTTGTCCCAGAGAAAATTCAACTATCTTCACATGTGCTCTCTACCTCTGTCAGGGATGCCTAAGTATTCTGAAGAATGCTATTTGGTTGATATTTTTAGCACTTATGGTACACATCTGGCCTATGCTTATGTGCACACACCTGTGCGTGTGTGCACACACACCTAAAACAGCTGACAGTGCAACAACTCTTTTAGGTATTGTTACTATCATCTCACAAATAAAAGTAAAAAGGGCAAAGGTTTCATGATGATGGGAGAGAAATTTGGAAAGATTCTAAGGGCAGTGATGATGTTTCAGAGACCATTATGACACACTCACAAAGAGAATTCTCATCCCCAGTGCTGCTGTATTTAGGAGCTCAGTGAAGGTATTACTAAGAAAAGCTTAGCCAGTCAGGAATGGGAGATTACTTCATTCTGAGGGCTGAAATAGAGAAAGCAATCAATTTTTTTCAGGGAAGTACTTGGCTTTGAGCAGGCTCTGAAAACCCACACAGCAGTCAATGCTGAGGAAAAGGCAGTGCACTGGGGCATGAAGCCAGGAGTGTGGGGTTGCCTCAACTACAAAACCAGCACTCAGAATCTCATGCCTCCAGAGCTTCAGCCTTTGCATCCAGTGGAAATGACTCTTGCCTTGACTGTCTCACACTGAGCACAGAGGGAATGGCATCTGGGGAGTGAGGACGTTCACTGACATTGCACTGGGGTTGTAGTGATGCTGAGGATCCTGACACTGGACCAGAATCTGTCCTTTGTAATCACCCCACCATTTATCTCCTAAAGCTATGTACGAAAACTCAGCCACTCTAAAAGATTAAAGTGAAAAATGAATTTCCTTCACTTGTTTAATGCCCTCAAATGGCTTCTGTGCCACCTGTAGCTTCCTGTAACATTACTGTCACTAAGTACATAGCTAATATATGATCTCACCACCTTATCTCCTTAGCCTCATGTCTCACAGCCCTGCTTTACGTTCTAAGGTCCAGTTGACTATATAGTTTCTTGAATCTTCAAAATTTATCTCATTTTCATGGTCCCTTCATCCTGGCTGACCTTAGCTCCTACAAATCCTTCAAGTCCAAACTTTTTTCCTGAATTAATTCCTTCCCACAAGCAAATTAGGCAAAATCTCTGTTATATGTCCCCAAAGCACATGGAACTCCTCTCCCATTATCCTATGCATGGTTGGTTAAAATTACTTCCTTACTATATTCATCTGTGCTCTCAGGTAATAGAATATTTGTGAGGACACTTTGATTTTAGATTTCCTCAAGGCTTAGTAGAAAACTTCCAAACACTGCCACTCAATAAATATCAATGGATCTCATGTGATAAGGAGATTGTTCACTGAAATTCCTGGAGGCTCTTATCTCTTCGCCTTAAGTCTGTCCCTCAGTTACTCTGCTTCTTTCTACCTCTGCATTATTTTCTATTTTTCTAGTGCCCATCACTGGTTTGACAAATTTATGCATTTCAGAACTTCGTTTTTAGCTGTTTTTATTTATTATTTTAAATATTTCTTAATAAATTCATTATTATAATTTAACTTAGCGTGTAATGTAATGGATTTCATTATGCACTTTCAAACATATTTGTTCCTATACTTTGTTCTCATTCATGACCTGCCTCATATCAGGGTCCTCCTTCCTCTGGTTACTTTCCTTCCTCTTATTAGTCCTGCCTATTCCTGTTACGTGTATTCTGTTATCCTCTCTGCTCCTCCTCTCATGATTCCCTTTCTAGTTTTATCACCTAGGTGGTCATGCCCGTGAGTGCATGCATACACATGCACATACACAATTTTAAGTCCAGAAAATGTGCCACATATACACAGTGGAATTTTATTCAGACTTAATTAAAATTTAATTCATGGCATTTGTAGGAAAATGATTGGAATTGCCCTTACTATGCTAAATAAAGCGAGCCAGGCTCATCTAGTCCTTCAATTGTTAATTAAAGTAGCATTTGCCTCAAGAAGATTCTAAGACCTGGTTCTCCACCCTGCACCTTCTCTATGTGACTGATGTAACAGTAATTATATTGTTTTGTTTACCTCCCCAAACTCTTACACCTCTCTACACATAAACTCATTCATGTTTGCTTCCTGCCACCCAGAAATATCTGAAAGATGGCAATATTGATATTGATGAGTATTGAATAGTTAACACCTTCTTTATCCAGAAGAGAGTTTGGAGACTATATATTGGAGAAGAAATCTGACTGACACCAGAAAAGAACTCAAAGTTACTTACCCTAATTTTTAAAAAATATGAGTACTAAGATATACAGGATCCCTTGCCACAAGGACTAATACAGACAGCCCACGGTGGAGGATATACAACTGATCAGGGATGGGGAGGGGGGGAATTGGGGAATTCGGGATAACAACGCATGGTTTGCCCACTAAATAATGTAACTCATTATGGACAATAAATATATATTTAAAAAAAATATTTTATTTATTCATTTTCAAGCAGGGGGGGAGAGATAGAGAGAGAACACCAGGGCCATCACCTTGTGGGTCTGGCTTATATGGGGAATTGAACCCAGGGCCTTAGGCACTGGAGGCAAGTACCTTAACTGCTGAGCCATCTCTCTAGCCCCTACTTACCCTCATTGATTCATCCATTCAACAAATGTTTATTGAGTTTGTTCACCCTGGGTGATGGCGTCTTAGTGAAAAACAAAAGTTTTTTTGACAGAAAAGCCCATATTCACCAATCATGATCTTTTTTCTTGCTTAGTCACTATTATCCTAAAAGGCTTCATAATATGCTTTACTTAATTTTTCCAAAAAGAAATTTAAATTTTACAGGGCATGGGTGTTCCACGATGTGGGGAAAAGGCTTTTAAACTAAAATTAATGACAACTGTGATACTCATATACTTTTAGTGCCATTTAAAATATATTTATCTATTTGCAAGCATTAAGAGAGAATGAATAGGCACACCGGGGTCTTTTGCCACTGGAAGCAAACTCCAGATGCACGTGCCACTTTGTGCATCTGGCATTATGTGGGTACTGGGGAATCAAACCAGGAACATCAGGCTTGCAAGAAAGTGTCTTTAACCAATAAGACATCTCCAATCCTAGTGCCAATTTTCATTTTATCTACCATCTGGAAAAATTATTCATTTGTTAGAATGAACTATATGAGTGAGAGTCAATTGTAAATTACTCATTGGACTGAAATTGGAATTATGGAACCCTCTCTGAATTCTCTCTGAATCTTCTCCTGGGAAGAGCTCTGGTAATGACCTTGCTCCCATACTCCTCTGTTCAGACTGCAAGTGCAGACTCATCTTACCCTCCTTCCATTTTAATATCCAATGATTAATTACCCCTAAGACAGTGAGTGAATTAGAAAACAATGCAATGTTGAATTGGAAAACTCATTACTCTCCTTACAGGAATCAAAGACACAATGGGAGGGATCGGGTTGCCTGGGATGGATTTCAAATTAGTCACAACCTTGCTTAAATTAACCCAACTCAGATTACAAGGTTAAGTACTGAAAAGAAAGTGAGCAACACTTAGAAACTATTCTCTAAGTTCTCTAAGATAGGTCATCACTGAGTCAGCTCATCAAAAATCAGACCAGCATAGGTCACTGAGCCGTAGACATGATGCTGTGAGGAGGGCAGAAAGCATGACCAGTCCTGCAACAGAACAGCATCCAGTGTCTGAAACCGTTCCTCAGTCTCTTACCAACTGAGTGACTCTGGCAAACTTCTTCATTTCAGTCTCAGTTTCCACCTTTGCCAACAGTAATAGGTGGTAACAGCTACCTAGCAGAGCTATAGTGGAAACTAACTTTTTTTAATGATCTCATTGCCTGGAATGTAGCATCACCTGACATTAGTTTTCTCAATGCTATGTCAGTATAAGATATCAAAGCTAATGAGAGAGTCCAAGCCCATGAAAAATTGATCAGTCCTGCAACTCCAGGCTCCTTCCTTCACTGAGCAGTTGACCAAAGTGATCCATGAGGTCCCAAAAACAAGATAGGATTTTGTCAAAGCTCTTGAATGTCCACCCCAGGACTGATCCTGTAAGATCCTGTTGCTGGACTCTTCCATATAGCAGTGTGTTCAGCATTCTTGTGACAACTGTCTATATTGTATATCAGTGGTCTCTGCTTTTTCCAAATATCATTGACCAATTTCCCCTGGCAGCTCGTGCAACACCTTCCAGTGCTACACATGCTGCCATTTGGAAGCTGGTTACCATTCTGAATCTAGCAGGATCTCTTGGTGTTGTTTGATGATACTCTTGTGATTTGTTTAGCAATAAGGTCTTACTTTATTCCTGGGGCAGGAATTCAGAAGTCCGTTATGTTTTGGGGACCTCATGGGTCTCATTGATCAACACCTCAGTGTGAAAAGGAACCAATAACTGGGACAGGGAGATGCAGGCCTGAGCAATTATTCTAGGTTAGGTTTCCTCCCCTTCTATTCATGCTCCCTCATATCAGGTGGTGCCTACAGCTTCCTCAGAAGCTTACTGTATGAAAGCTAGGATTTTATGGTGTTGATTCATTATTAGTTTAGTTTATTGTATGAATACCCCCACCTTCCCAAGTGCCCCCCTCCAATTCTTTCCATCCCCTTTGACAATCCCTCCATTTACTGACAAGCTTTCTTAACATTCAGGCTTAACCTGGTTAGGCTCCTCATAAAAGGGAGAATATGTGGCACTTGACTCTCTGTTCTTGTGTGAGGTCGCTAGAATGATCTGCTCCAACTCCATCCACTTTTCTTTAAAGTTCATTATATCATTTTTCCTTTATGCTTCATAAAATTTCATAGTGAATACGTACCACAACTTTGATATCCATTCATCCAGTGATGGGCATTTGGGTTGATTCCAATTCTTTGCAATTATGAATTGAGCTGTTACAAACATGGTTGAGCAAGTGCCTTTTGCTTCAGCAAGGAATCTTGGGGGTAGATGCCCAGTAGAGGAATAACTGGGTCTGTTGGTAGCTCTAAATCCATCCTCTTCAGGAGTCTCTACACTGCTTTCCATAGTGGTTGTACAAGTTTGCATTCCTACCAGAGGTGAATGAGGATTCCTTTTTCCCCCTCATCCTCACCAGCAATTATAGTTGTTGAATTTTTTAATGATTGCCATCTGAATGGAGTGAGGTGGAATCTTGTTGTTTTGTTTTGCATTTCCCTGAGTAGTGACAATGAATATTTTCTTAAATGAGAGTAGGCCATTTGTCTTTCTTCCTCTCTGAATTCCCTATTGAGTTCAGTTCCCTATTTTGTGAGAGGGCTAGTTGATAATTTTTTACTTAATTTTTGAGTTCTTTGTATGTATATTCAAGATATTAGACCTCTATCTATATTGTAGCTGGAAAAGATTAACTCCCAGTTTAATGGTGGTCTATTGGTGTTGAGTATGGTATGCTGGTCTGTACAAAAGCTTTTTAGCTTGATGAGATTCCATTGGTTAAGTGATTGTGGCATTTCCTGGGCTATCAGAGGTTTGTTCAGGAAGTTTTTCGTCTTCCTATCTCAGAGAAAGTACCCCCAATTTTTATTTCCAGGGTTTTCAGAGTTTCAGGTCTTAAATTGAGGTCTTTGTTCTATTTGGAGTTAATTTTTCTTTCTACATGGTGGCAGGAGAGGGTCTAGTTCCTTTCTTTAGAGGTGAGATGGATTTCTTGGAGTCAGCAGAGGGAAGGATACATTTTTCTGATCCATCCTACTAGCTTTTGTCTTTTTATGGGAGAGTTAAGACCATTAATATTCAAAGTTATAACTGTGAGGATTGACTCATTACCTGCCATAGTGTAGGGTTTATGGGATTTTTATGCCTCTCTTGTTATTTTTGTCCCCTCTAGGTTTGATTATTGTGCCCAGCTTCTGGATGGCTCTTGGGGTTGGTTGCTTGGCTCTTCTGTGCAGAATATTTCATAGAGGATTCTCTGTATATTTGCTTTTGTGTCCAGATAATTGTAGAGCTGGCCTTTATCGTGAAATAGTTTCCTTTCTCCATCTATTATGAGGGATACTTTTTCAGGGTACAATAGTTTGGGTTGAAAGCCAAAGTAATTTAGGCTTTGAAGTATACCATTGCAAGTCCTTCTCGCTTTCATGGTTTCCATGGAGAAGTCCGGTGTAACGCTGATGGGTATGCCTTTATATGTGATTCATTGTTTTGGTCTTGCTGCTTTTAGAACCCTCTCCTTGCCTTCAATGTTTAAGGTTTTAACTACAATTTGTCTTGGGAAGTTTCTTCTTTGGTCCTGCCTGTTTGATGTTCTGTGTGCTTCTTGTATCTGGATGGGATTCTCTTTTGTTAGATGGGGGAAATTTTCCTCAATAATTTCATTCAATATGTTCTCTATGCCTTTGGCCTGGCTTTCTTCTCCCTCTGGTATCCCCATGATGCAGAGGTTTGGTCATTTAAGGGTGTCCCACAGTTTTCTCATATTTTGTTCACAATCTATTTTGTACTTATCCAAATTTCTGTTATCCTGATCTCTTTTTTCTGCTTTGTCTTCCATATCTTAGGTTCTATCTTCCAGGTTGTTTACTCTAATAGTGAGGGATTCCATTTGATTTTGATTTTCCAATAGAGCTTTTGGCATTGTCTCCATCTCTTTGTTGAGTTGCATTTTCATTTCAAAGGTTGTCTTACTAAATGCTTTCTGGTACTCATTCTTGTATTTGATTATGTCTTTGTTTAGTTCAGCCAGCTGATTCTTGAGCTCCTCTGATTGCTGGTTTGCCTTTAGCTTATTTACTGTTCTACCAAAGTCCTTCTCTTTCCTCCATTGTGTTAAGTCTGGTGGAAAAGCTTGTGAGCTGATTCCACCTACATTATCAATTTTTGCTTCTATTTACATTAATAATATGGATATAGACTCCATGTAGAGACGACCTGTACATGTTGTCATCTCCTCCTGGGCTTGCATCTGAGGTCTTTCTTTGATATTTTCATTGGAGACTTCCAAAGTGGGGCTAGGCAAACTTGGTGTGGGGTACTGTGTCTGTGTGTCCTTTTTGTGCTGTGACCTGCCCATGTTCAGATGATAGAATGGTTTTCCATGGGGTGCAGGTACCTTGCACAAGTTTGCTGCAAGAACTGGTGAGGTTTTAGCATGTGCTCTGTTCCTCTGGTGCCAGACAGTGTGGGAAGTGTTCAAACCTTCAGCAGCAGGAGCAGGCTGGGGGCTGGGCCTGCCAGAAGTCACCATCTGTGGGCAGGGTCATGGGACTCAGAGGCCAGTGGGAAGCCAAAGCCCAGTTTCTACCCTGACCTTACCTGAGATCAGGGAGTCGGAGGGCAGGGTCTTGGGGCACAAAAATTGGTGGGATGCCAAGGTGAAGGTCCCCAACCTGGCCTCACCTGGTGTCAGGGGGTTAATGGGCAGAGTCCCAGGTGTGCAGGATGATCTGGGGCAAAATGATGGCAGCTTGCTTACCTGGCCTGGAACCCACGATTGGTGGATGGGGTCATGGGGTACACCAGCTGGTGGGGAGCCAAGGCACCTAAGTTTCTGTTTCTTATCAGTTAGGCCTTCCTTCTAAAATATCAACACAAACAGCTATGGGAATGTGAAAAAAATACTGTTGAGTATCTCAGGGGATCTTCCCAGAATGAAAATCCAGAGTTCACAAATCCAACTGAAACAAATGCCTGACCAGGTGTTTGAAAGCCTCACTCCTGAAATTCAATGTATTAAATATTTTCATATCCAAACCTCTCTGAGGAACTGAGAGTAAAAAATAAAAAAAGAAATAGCTTCTGCTCTCATGAACCCATGATTAAAAAGAAATTAACACATGGAAACACAATGAAAAAATTCCCTTTCCTTTCCATTGCCTAGGGAGAGGGAAATAGATCCCGACTGAGAATTGTTAAAGTTCCACACACTCCTCAGAAAAGGCTGGCTTTTATGTAGCCACAGTAACAAGTAAATGCACCTGTTTGATCAGCATTAGCTTTCAGTGAACCTGTTTCTCAAGGTAGCCAACCACTGATGGCCCCAGGCTTTGGACAAACAGCTTATCAGAAACTCACTCTCCCACAGAAGCACAACTTTGAATGTAATCAATCATCAGTTCCCCAAGTAAGTTCTCTTCAGATGCTGGAACACTCACACCCCTATATGCACCTGTCATTGAACCACATATGTCCTCAACAAACCGTGTAAGATCTTCTCTCATGGCGACGCTGTTCTACAGTTTAACTCTCCCTTTTTGAGAGCAGTAAGTTCAGCTTTGTTGTTTATTACAAAATGATGAGTGATGGTTCCAAGATGCTTTCAAACTAATACATATTTTATATCAAGTTAATTCCAGATAAAGATGAAACAGTGCATGAGTGTATATGTATATAATCATGACCATTAGGACGAATTATTCATTTTTTTGAAACATTCTTGTTACCATAGCAATGCTCTTTCATTTCCACAGGGCACTACAAGCAAAAGCGATATAAGGAAATGCTTGTAAGATTAAACTTCAGTCAGGTAAAAATAATGTAACATCACCATGACTACTATAGACAGCTGCAACATCAGGACCACCACCATCGAAACTAGCAGCGCAACTATCAGCAGCAACACCAGTACTATCACCAACCACAGCATCATCAAAGCCAGCCACTACTGGGAGCTTAATTACCACTGCCATTAGCATTTGTATAAGAAGACCTAAGGGGAGCCCTTGACTGGAACTGGGGTTTCAGGGTAAATTACATAGGGAACCAAAATCTTAGGACCCCAAAGAGAAATTCACTTTACAAGTGATTTATAAAAAGCTACCAACAATAGAATCTAGGGAATCAGGAAAGTGTATCTCAATTAACCTATACTGATCTAATTCCAATTGAGATTCTGTTTGTATCTTTCAGAAGGCTCCTAGAGAGCTGTGGCTCCTCCAGCCCTACCATTGAGCCACAGGCCGACACCAGTCTTCCTGGCAAGAGATGCGCCACCCCAGACCTACCATGGAGGATCTACATGGAACCCGGCAGGCAGTGATGGGATAAGCCAGAGACCTATAACCACAGCCAATCAATCAACCCAGGATGAACCAGCAAAACAGATACCAACGATTTTAAACACAACCTCAAGCAGAAGTACAGAGGCCCCCTAAGGTCTCAACAACAAAATAGTCTTAATACTCACCCACCATGACCCAGGGAACTGAGCAGAAGAGGGGGCGGAAGATTGTAAGAGTCATGGTGGGGAGAATATCCAGAGACATTGCCCACCTTAGTAACAACTTGCAAAGGGGGCTGGAATCCGGTTAACTCCTAGGCTGTTCACAACCCCCTACCCATGGACTGATACAGACTGCCCACGGAGGAGGATATCCAACTGACTGGGGAAAGGGAAGAGGGAAACAGGGGAAGTGGAGACATCAACACATTATTCCCTTATTAAGTGTAACTAATTATGGATAATTTTTTTAAAAAAAAGAAGGCCTAAAGAGCAAGTGACAAAAATATGGACGATATTTATAACATATAATAAAAATTAATGTTCAGATGAGAAAAGCTATAGAGGTGAAGTCAAAATATAAAAGGATGCAAAAGTGATCACAAATTGAAAGAAATGCAAACAGAAGAATAAAAAGGAACACATTCAAGTGGATTGGGGACCGGGAGGAGGGAAATTGGGGTACCATCATATGATTTGCTCATACAGTGTATCTAATTATGGATAATAAAGATATCAATAAAAAAGGTAAACATAACCAAAGAAAGTTCTATTTCATAATAGTCATAGAAATACATACCTTAAAACACTAGAAAGTACTAAAAGTCTTATCAAAGTTGCTAAGGAAATATATTTATTTAGGCAGCTGGTAGAAAAGTAAATTGGCCCAATCCATTTCAAAGGATATTTGTTGCAATGAATTAAAAGCCTTAACAACATGCAATTTCTATTCAAAAGTTCCACCTCTACAAATTCGTCTCCTGATAAATTGCAAAAGTTCAAATATTTTCATCATAATACTGCTCATAACAATAAGAAGTGCAAACAACTTGAATATACATAAGTGAAGGATTGTTTTAATAAAGTATGAAATGTCCATGGAGGTAAAATATAGACTACTTTGCAGTATCTATAAAATTATATAAATGATTACTTATTGATGTGGTTTAAGGCTCATGATATATTATTAACAGAAATATTAGGATATAACACTCTAGAGATAAAAATGCTCTCGTTTTTGTAAAATATAATTTATATATTCATGCATTCATTCACTTAACATTAGAGTACATTTATCATTGTTTTGAATTATTTCTCATGTCATACCTACAGACATATCTCTAGTTTTTATTTCATGATGATTTATAAAAATGTAGCTTTTAAAAAAAACATATAATCGTTAAGGTCATGCTGATAGGGCAAAATTATTTCTACTGAACTATAGAGATTAATACTTGTTAAACTGGGAAAATTTGGGAATGATACTTCAGCCTGTAAATATGCTTCCCTGGAAACAGTGGCTGAAATTGTGATGGGCATATAGAATATTATTTCTGGAGAAACTCAAAAAAAGGAACACATGTAGGGAAGAGGGTAAGGAAGTAGAATTGGGCAGGGCAGGGAAATGGGCCGTGGTGCCCAGAATCACAGGACATAATTGAATTACTTTGGTTTCTATTGCAATATAGCAGATCAAAATGTTTTTAAAGTTGCTTTTATTTATCCAACTAATTTGTATCGAAAAACAGACTAAGTACTATGCTAAATTATATGAATACAAAGAACATTAAGGTTTGGACATTCTATCAAGGACAGAGGATTTTAATACAGTCCAGAAATGAGCTGAAAATTCTAATATTGAGCTATCGTTGGCAGGCTATTTGGAGGAGAAACATTGTTTCACCTGAATTTGCTAGCTATGCCTGAAGTGTGTAGGTGTGGTGCAAAAGACAAAGGAACTTGAATCTGAACAATTTTCAGAGAACTGATAATTCAATTGGCAACTTCCCACAGACTTGACCTGAATACATTAACTAAAGGAGAAAATAATTATAAAGTCCTGGTGAGGTACAAAACTTTAACCTGTGGCAGAAATGGAGATAGAAAGCCATGGACCAGTAGCTCATGTTATAATTTCAGCTTTTAACTCAATCATTAACATTAACTAAATTCTCATTCATTTGTGAGAAATACCTAGGATTGGATCTATCCTCTTGCTTACATGACTAGAAAACCATAGCAAAAACATATTTTAACCCATCAGTAACAACACACTTGGGCCAGGAAGACTGGGCTGAGTACTAAGATATACAGGATCCCTTGCCACAAGGACTAATACAGACAGCCCACGGAGGAGGATATCCAACTGATCAGGGATGGGGAGGGGGGGAATTGGGGAATTCGGGCTAACAACGCATTGTTTGCCCACTAAATAATGTAACTCATTATGGACAATAAATATATATTTTAAAAAAACATATTTTACAATTAACTCAAGCAATTTAAAAAGTACAGGAATTTGATCTCTCTGAGGATAGAAATACAAATGATATAGCTCTATTGCTGCCTCAAATTTCTACGTAGATCCCCTGTCTAGTCTATATTGGGAGAAAGGGTATCCAAAGAGAATAGCCTTTCTTTCTAAGTTGAAGATTCAGATATTAGAGATCAAAGACTTCTGTGTGGCTAGAATCAACAAAGAAGGCAATTAGAAACTTGGGAATATTTTTAAGGTGTCTCACATATCCATAACTACTCCCTTGAGTCAATGTTTAAATATAAACACTATTTACGTGTGATAAATGTGTAAATATAAAGTCATACATATATTCAGCTAAATAAGAAGCAGAGGAAGAATGAGTAGGAAACTATCCCCTAAAGAGTATTTAACGTGTGGCTAGGACATTGTCAAGATCTAAGCAGTCATAATAGAGAGTCCACAAGAGTCCCTCAAGGCGCACGTGGAAATGATCAGAGACATCTGATTAATAAACATAAGCATGCTGGGTGTGGTGCCGCACACCTTTAATCCCAGCACTTGGGAGGCAGAGTAGGAGGATCACCATGAGTTCAAGGCCACCCTGAGACTACACAGTGAATTCCATCCAGGTCAGCCTGGGCTAGAGTGAGACCCTACCTTGAAAAACAAACAAACATACAAATAAATAAATAATAAAAAACCATAAGCACTAAATAGCCAAGCCAAAGTCTATTTTGTCATACATATTTAAACTAAGTTATAAAGGGTTCAAATTGATCTACAAATCGATTAGACAATTGACAGAACAAATTCAAACTCCTTCTGAAAAAAAGACAACAAAACATACAATATTCAATAACACAACAAGTGCAATGTTGACTACCCATTTGAACATTGCCAGATATTCTAACCCACAGGAAGATGGACACATAATTAAAATAGATAAATAAGTAAATTTGTAGCAATAAACTAAGCAAAACTATAAAGCTATGCTATGGATAAATAAATGATGTATATATAAGAGAGTCTTACTCAACCAGAAAGAAGAATGAAATCATGGCATGTGCAAGAAAATGGATAAGGAAAATGTGCTGGTTTCAATGTGAAATGTCCCCGTGGCCTCATGTGTTTGTGATTAAGTTTCCTACTTAGTCCTAAGCTTGGAGCATTTGGGAGGAAGATTTGGGATTGAGTCCACCACTATGTGTGGGTTCAGAAACACCTGAGCTCTGGCTATTGGTTCTTTTCTCTGCTACGGAGGTATGACAAAGTGAGCCAGCTTCCTCTGCCATGATGAAGCTTCCCGTGGAATCTGTAAGCCTGAAATAAACATGTTTCTCCCATAAGCGGGTTCTTGTTGGGTGTTTGTCCCAGAAATAAGAAGATAAATCCAACAGAAAATAAGTCAGACTCAGAGGACAGATATCACATGTTTTCTCTCACATGTGGAAGCTTGATTAAATAAAATAAATATAGATTTAAAAAGTAGACATTGGAAAGTAGAAGATTAGTGGGTAAGGCAAAAAGAAGAATGTCAATTCGTCACTTGAATGAAAATACTATTAAGAAGCCCATTACTTTGAACAATGAATATATACCTTAAAAATAAAGAAATAAAAGGTGAAGATGATTGCTCAATGCATAAGCATGAAGACCTGAGTTTGGATCCCCAGTATTCATTTAAAAATGTTATTTGTGGTAGCATGCACCTGTAATCCCATCAGTAGGGAGGAATACATGGAGAATCCATGGGGTTTTCTTTCTAGCTATTCCAGCCAAATCTATAATCTCTAGGTTCACTGAGAGTCTTTGTCTCAAAAAGTAAGGTGAGAACAACTGAAGAAGACAACAACATTGACCTCTGACCTCCACACACATGTTCACATACATGCACATGAACCTACCCACACACATACCAGCATGCATACACACACCCATGTACATAGAACACAAATAAATAATAGAAACATCAGGCAATGACTTTAAGTAGGTATTTTAAATAAACTCAACATGGTCAGGGCTTTAAAGGAAAATGAAAGCACAATAAAGATTTATCAAAAATTGGCAATAAACTTAGTTTGGTCAAGAATTTGAAGTAAAATATAAATACAACAAAGCAATATAACAATGGAGCAAGCGTAACTTTGAACATAAAAGTACAACATTTGGAATGGAAATATCCTTCAATGAGATTAACAGCAGATCCACTGCTGAAGAATAAAACATCAACCAGATTAAAGATGTAGCTCAACCTACCATCACAGTGAAGTTCACAGAGAAAAACAGTTGGGGAAAAAATAAACAAAAAAGATACAGCAGTAGAGGCCAGGAATCTAAACAGGGGCTGCAAAAGAGGTAGGATGTGGTGGTGTGGTGGTTTGAATTAGATGACCTCCATACACTCATGTGTTCTGAATGCTAGGTTCCCAGCTGGTGGCAATTTGGGAATTGGAACCTCCTGGAGGAGGTATGTTGCTGGGGTGGGTTTATAGGGGTTACAGCCAGCTCCCCCTTGCCAGTGTTCAGCTCACTCTCACACTGTGGTGTTTCACCTGCTGTGGCAGAGCTGATGTCCAGCCTCTGTTCATGCCACACTTTCCCTTGCCATTATGAAATATTCTCTCAAGACCATAAGCCACAATAAATCATTTTCTCCCATGATCTGCTTTGGGTCCAGTGTTTAGTGCCAGAAATGAGAAAAAGGTAACTACAACACGAGGCCTTAGGGGAAGGGGGAAGTAGATAAGTAAGTGGAAGGGAAGAATGCTGGGCACGGAAAAGTCTAAACAGGACCAGGTTAGGCAGAGAGAGGAGATAAGGAGGTGGGAGGAGGGTTAACTAAAACTGAAGAGGTTATGAATAAGCCATATGGAAGTCTATATCTTTGTTAGCTAATTAAATATATATGTAATTATATAATGTGTGTGTTAAAATAAGAGACTCTATAAAGTCATCAAGGTTAAGGCATTAAATATAAAAATGAACTGCACTTTAATGATGTATGAGACAATAGAAGCAGCAAACACATGTCTTCAAAAATGCTTTTTTTTTTGCCTAAAGTAAGGAAAGGGGCAGATAAAGTGTTTTAAAAAATTATGGTTGCAGGTTATTAAATTTTGTTGATAAGTATAAAGCCACATATTTAATATGGCATGCAATTTCCAAGGATAAATAAAACGAGCACCATACCATGCTGAAAGCCCTTGCTAAACACACAAAATCTCCCACAGAAGAGAAGATACGTAAAGAGAAACACAGATTAAAAAGTAAACTGAGACATCTCATCTAAAACTATGTAAGCTACAGAAAGCGATGCACAGTCCTCTCCATGCTCAAAGAAAAGCACAGGAAACCCAAAATTGCATAGAAGACAAATGATTCTGAACTATTAAGGCACCAGAACAATTTTTCAGACAAAGATGAAGAAAATATAATGGTAGAAGCTATCATATGAAAACTATTAGGAAATTTCTTCAAGAATCTAAACAATTCCAATGAGAAAAAAAATCAACACAGAAAAATGAAATATGCTTGACATGCTAGGCAGATGGGTAGACATAAATGATGCTTTTAATTTAAAGGGAATAAAACTTTTTAAAGAAAAATTGAATGAAAATGTGTGATAACAATAGCAAAAGTGATCTGAGGAATAAAGAAGAAACTTTGTCCATGAAAGCCAGTCTCTTCAGCAAGTGGTGCTGGGAAAAAGAGTTAGTTGTGTGTAGAAGAAAGAATCTCATTGCCATCCTGTGCAAAAACCAACTCCAAAAGGATCAAAGACCTTCACGTAAGATCTGGAAATCCTGAACTCTTATGGGAAATAGGAAAGAAAACTGTTCTAGAGACAGGCAAGGGCTTTCTGAATAGGACTCCAGTCACTCCAGAAAGATGACAATTACAAATGGGACCTCATGAAATTCAAAAGCCTCTTCATAGCAAGGGAAACTATGGAGGAAAGAGTCAGCCTATCTGACAGAAGATTAAAATCTTGAATATGCAAAGAATTTGAAACTCTATAAACAACTCAATCGAAAATGGGTTAAAAATGAGCAGACTCATGTTCTCAAAATATGCAACACAATGGCTAAGCAAACTGTGAAATGTACTCACCTTCACTAGCTACCCCACCAGAGAGAGGGCTTCTTCTTACCCAAATTAGCAGGGCAGTTCTTAATTAAGAAAGCAAATAGCAGCAAATGCTGACAAGGAGGTAGACAAAAGTTCTACCTTGTATTCTGTACCTTATCCAGCCACTATGGAAATCAGTATGGAAGTTACTCAAAAAGCTAACAATAGATATCCCTTATGTCCAAGCGAAACTACTCTTGAGTATTTTAAATCTCTAAGTCAACATATCACAGAAATATTTGCACATCGCTCCTTATTTCAGCCATATTCACAATAGTGATAATATTAACTAAGTTATAAAAACAACCTAGGGAGTTCACAAACAGAGAAATTGATAAAGAAAATGAGTTGTATATAAAATGGATTTTATCCAGTCACAAAGAACAAAATATATGTCGTTTGCAGGAAAAATTGGTGTAACTAGTAATTATCATATTCTTAGTAAATCAGTTTCAGAGAGAGCAATATCACATGCTTTCTATCATATGTGAGTTCTAGATTTTATATAGATACATAAAATCATGTATGTGTGTACAATGAAAATAGAAATGGAACTGTCTAGGGGAACAGAAGGGACTAGAGGAAGGCAAATATGCTCAAAGTGTAGTGTATCCTATATGAAAATATTCTTATGAAACCCAGTGCCATGTACAGTGAATATGTATCAATAATAAAAACAACTAAAATTTAAAGATTACATGAAACACAAAGTGTCATAAATATTACTTAAAGATGTATTATGATAAATGAATTTAAAGATTCATTATGTAAATCAATTTAGCTACTAAGAAAAAAATTACAAATTCATCTGTCAGTACATGAAACAATGCAGAATATTGCAGACAATCCAAAAGGAGGCACTCTATAAAGGGAAAAGTTCAAAAGAGAGTTGAGATAGTTTTTATATAGCAACACTGTAGATGAAAACCCCAATCTGCTAATAATCACACTGACTGTACAGTGATCATAATATTCTAAATAAAAGAAGACTTACCAAACTGAATAAGTATGAGGTCTACATGACATTCATTTCAAGTACAAAATCATAATTACTTTTAAAGGTCAAAAGATAGACTACTCAAATCTCAATTATAATAAGTAGACTAGCTACATAAAAATCAGAAAAACTATTTTGGAATAAGTACTATTACTCAGAACAAACAGAAACATTTCATAATGAAAAAGGGAAATGGAAAGGTTGATTATATTATGTTTCTAGAAGTCTGGAAAATGTAGAGGAGTCTTAAAAACCAACAAAAGTGACAGATGGCTTACTTTATTTTTTATTTTTATTTCTATAAAGATACATTGGTAGCTGGAAAGACAACTCAGTGGGCCAAATGTTTGCTGTGCAATGATGAGGAGTTGAGTTCCGTTCCCCAGGACTCATATAAAATCTTCGGTATGGTGATATGGGCCTGTAATCCTAGTGATGGAGAGGCAGAAACAGGAGGATCCCTGATGCTTAAAGGTCAGCTAAACTAGCCTAATTAGCAAGTCTGATTTCATTGAGTAATCCTGTCCCATAAAAAAATCTTGCTCATATAATGTATCTAATTATTGACATAAATATGGAAAAAATTAAAATTTTTAATAAATCTAAGAACAATATAAAAACTGTTAGGGAAACGTTGAGGAAGATACTCCACATCTACCTCTGGCTTCTTCACAAATGGAGAGAGAGAGAGAGAGTGAGAGAGAGAGAGAGAGAGAGAGAGAGAGAGAGACTGGGAATGACTCAGCAGGTAAGAACACTTGCTCTTCAAGCATGAGAACCTGAGTTTAATCCCCAGCACTGTGTAAAAAGCCAAAAACGGCCATGCATACCTGTAACGCCAGAACTGTGTATGTAGGGGAGAGGGGAAGCCATGAATGGCCACATATGCCTGTATCCCAGCACTGGGAAGGGGAAGCCCATAGGAGCAGATATGAGGGTGATTCCTGGGGCTTCCTTGTCAGTCAGTCCAACTAAAAAGTGATGAGTTCCAGTGAGCGACTGGAAAATAAAACAGGACACCTGATGTCCTCCTCTGGTCTCTGCAAGTATGCACACAGCCACACGCATCTGCACATGTGCTTTCATCACACACATGTGCGCACACACACTACACAAAAAAGAAAAGAAAAGAAAAAAGATACATTGGGCACCAACCATAGTGTGGTATTGTCAAAGCGACATTCTAATCAATGAAACGCAGACATCTGTATATGTGCAGTCGATTGATTACACAAAAGGCACATGGTTAAAAACATGGCTTTTCAACAAAATGATTCTGGAAAATCAATAGGCATTTAAAAATTAACTACAAAAATTTCCTCCCGTCACAAAAATCAACCTACGTGGAAAAGATAAAATTCAAAAACTTCTGGGAAAAACAAGATAAAGAATTTTTGCTATTGTGGGGTAGGCAACTCTCATAAGTGGGTTACAAAAATTATGACTCATAAAAGAAGAAAACAATAAATTGATCTTCAATTGTTTTTACTTTTGCTGTTTGGAGATGGAGAGACAGCTGAGCAGTTAAGTGTGTTTCCCGTGCAAACGGGAAGTCTTGAGACCACCCAAGTTTGAATCTCTTGAGCCTATGTATACAGCTGTGCATGATCACACACATCTTTAAAGCCAGTTCTGTGGGATGCAGAGACTGGAGAATCCCTGGGTAGCATGAGGTGCAAATTCCAGAATCAGTAAGAGACTCTGTTGTAAGGGAAAACAGATTGATGAGTGAAGGAGGAGGCACACAATGATCTCCTCTGGCTGCCACATGCTAGTTCGAGGCACACAAGATGAGAACATACACTTGCGTACCCCACACACTCACAAAAATGTTGCTATTTGCATGATATTATCAAGAAAATGAAAATGGAAACCACTTAGTAATCTAAAATAATTCTAGTACATGAACCTGACAAAGGACCCATGCATGGAACTGGCAGACACAATGCTCAATTAAAAAGGAACATAAAATTGGCCTGAATATTTTTAATTGATATCTTCATTGTCCAAAATTAGATACATTGTATTAGCAAAGATTATGTTGGCATCCCCATTTCCCTCCTCCCTGTCCCCAATCCACTGGTCATTTTAATAGACACAGAATCCTCACATAATAAGATCTCAGAATGGCTATGAACATGAAAATATTCTTTCAGTGACTTGTCAAGAGACAAATACAGATCAAACAGGGAACATTACTACATACCTACCACAGTGGCTTTTCTTAACTATTAATACCATTTTGTTTCCGTGAGGAAGAATAGAAACTGTGGATCTCATCCTTAGCCACTGAGTATGTAAAATGGATCAACTACTTAGGGGAACATTGTAGCAGAGTTTTTATGTCTTATTTTAGATATGTATCCCTTATTATTGCAACTCCACAATTCCATTTTTTCTTTTATGAATACATTTATGCATTGTATGATGAAATTTTATGAAGGTGTCTCCATTTCACTGCTCTCTGTCCCGTACCCACTGGGGTAATTCCTCAGTGCACATTCTGGATCTGCCCATAGGATAGGGGGTATGAACTACACCAGAGGTAGCCAGTTTTTTGTTGTTTTTCTTTTCCTACCCCCTTGTGTGTTGTTGCTGAAGGGGACAATGTCTCTGGATATTCTTCCCCACCATGGCTCTAACATTCTTTCCGCTGCCCTCTTCTGCTCAGTTTCCTGAGTCCTAGTGGGTGAGTTTTAAGTCTGCTTTGTTGTTGAGATCTTAAGTATCTCTGGACCTTTGCCCTGGGTTTTGTTGGGTATCGCTAGTGTCTGTCTCCATTGACGTTTCGTGGGTTATCAGACTTGCTGTGGTGATTGGTCTCCTGTTTGTCTCATCACTTTCTCATAGGTTTCATTCAGGCCCTGTGTGAGGGCTAGGTGTGATTTGTCTCCTGCCAGGATGTCAGCCTCCATCCATTGTCTTCTTGGTGGAGTTGGATTGTCCCTGGCTCTCTCAATGCCTTCTGAAAAATACAAACAGAATCTCCATTGGAGAGTGAGATCAATATAGGTTAAATGAGACAACATTGCTATTTTGGCTAGCTACTAATGGGTATAACCTCTCTGTAGCTCTCTGGTAGTGGGAATTTCCCCTAGGAGCCTGAGTTCTTGGTCCCCATAGGATTATGCCATGGATCCCAGTTCCAGTTAGGGGTTCCTTGTCACTAAGTGAGTCTCTTAGCTAGGTTTAGTGCCACTGTTTCCTAGATGCTCATTTCTTGACTTGCTGGTCTCTTCCATACAACCGTGTGTTCAGCATTCTTGTGACAACTGTCTATATTGTATATCAGTGGTCTCTGCTATCTCCAAATATCATTGACCAGTTTCCCCTGGCAGCTCAAGCAGCACCTTCCCATGCTACCTTCTGGGAGCTTCGTTACCATTCTGGATCTAACAGGATCTCTTGGTGTTGTTTGATGATACTCTGTGATTTCTGCAACAATAGAGTCTTACCTTAGACCTGGGACAGGTATTCAAGAACTTTGACAGAAGTGTGTCAAATTTTGGGGACCTCGTGGGTCTCTGATCAACAGCTCAGTGTGGGAAGGAACCAATAACTTGGACAGGGAGATGCAGGCCTGAGTACTTATTCTTGAGGTTAGGCTTCCTCCCATTCTGTTCATAGCCCTTCGTACCAGGTGGTGCCCTCAGCTTCTTCAGTAGCTTACTGTATGAAAGTGAGGGTTTTATGGTGTCAATTCATTATTAGTTTAGTTTACTATATGAGTCCCCCCTCCCTCCCACTCTACCCCACCCTCCGATTCCTCCCAACCCTCCCATAACCCCACCAAATTCATTCAATTCCCTTTTACAAACTCCATTCACTGATAGATTTTCTTAATGTTCCCGTTTAACATAGCTAGGAACCATATATGAGGGAAAACATATGGTACTTAGCTTTCCAGTCTTGTGTGTGGTCACAAAGAATGATCTGCATTTTTAAAATTTTTTCTTTAAATTTCATTATGGCATTTTTCCTTTCATCTGCATAGAATTCCAGACTCTATATGTACAATATTGATATCCTTTCATTCAGTGATGGGCACTTGGGTTGATTCAAATTCCTAACTATTATGAATTGAGCTACTGTAAACAAGGTTAATCAAATGTCTCTATACTTAGGCAATGAAACTTGGGGGTAGATGCCCAGTAGAGGGATAGTTGGGTCCAGAAGTAGCTCTATACCCATCCTGTTCAGAAGCCTCCACACTGCTGTTCATAGTGGTTATACAAGTTTACATTCCCACAAGCAGTGAATGAGGGTCTCTTTTTCCCCAGATCCTCACCAGTATCTATTATTAGTAGATTTTTTAATGATTGCCATTCTGACTGGAGTTAGATGGGATCTCACTTTTTTTATTTGCATTTCTCTGATGACTGATGACATTGAACATTTTCTCAAATGTGAGTTGGCCATTTGTATTTCTTCCTCTGTGAATTCCCTGTTGAATTCTGTTCCCCATTTTGTGAGAGGGCTGATTGATAGTTCTTTATTTAATTTTTTTAGTTCTTTGTATGTTCTAAATATTAGACCTCTATCTGTATTACAGCTGGTAAAGATTAACTCCCAGTTTGGTGGTGGTCTCTTGGCTTTGAGTATGATATGTTTTTCTGTACAGAAGCTTTTTAGCTTGATGAGATCCCATTGGTTAAGTGATTGTTGTACATCCTGTGCTACAGGAGGTTTGATCAGAAAGTTTTCCCCTATTCCTATCTCATAGAAAGTTCCCCCAATTTTTTTCTTCCAAAGTTTTCAGAGTTTCAGGTCTTATGTTGAGGTCTTTGATACCTTTGGAGTTGATTTTTGTGCATGGTGAGAGGAGAGGGTCCAGTTTCATTTTCTTGCAAGTATTTATCCAATATGTCCAGCACCATTCGTAAAAGATGCTATCTTTACACCAGTTAACATTGTTGGCATCTTTGTCAAATATGAAGTAACTATAGTTGCTTGAGCTTATGACAGGGTCTTCAATTCTGTTATATTGGACTACCTGTCTATATTTGTGCCAGTCATGCTGTTTTTGTTATGATGGCTTTTTAGTATATCTTTAGGTCGGGTATGGTGATGCCACCAGACATGCTTCTTTTACTAAGGATGAATTTGGATGTCTGAGGCCTTTTGCCATTGAAAATAAATTTGGACATTATTTTTTCTATGTCTGCAAAGAATGAAGCTGGTATTTTTATTGGTATTGCATTGAATCTGTATATAGCTCTTCGTTTCATCAATTTTTAAAATTGTCTTCTTCGTTTCTAATTCATTGATCTCTGCTCTGATCTTAATTATTTTTGTCTTGAGCTCCTTGGATTGGATTGTTCTAATATTTACAAGGCCTTTAGCTGGTTAATTAGGTTATTAATTTGAGATCTCTCTGTCTTTGTTATGAAGGCATTCAGTGCTATAAATTTTACTCTTAGGACTGCCTTCATTTTGTCCCATAGGTTCTCGTACGATGTATTTTCACTATTGTTTAGTTCAAGAATTTTTTCAAAAGAACAGAGAATTGAACACCGCATATTTTCCCTCATATGTGGTCCTTAACCAGGATAACTGTTTTCTTTATGCAGACTAGTAGAAAGAAGTGAGACATTATGAATGAGGGGTAAGGGATGGGGGAGGGGAATGGCTTAAGCATGAGGATAAACCATATTAGGTTCAAAACTATAAAATCCTTACGAGCATACTATAACCTATTGAGAAAGTAGTGAGTGTCGCCTGGCAAGAGGGGCCATGAGTAGTAGGGGAGAAAGTCTAAGCCTGTGAATAATTAGATCAGCCTGACAACCCCTGGTTCCAACCACTGGTTCCTTCCCTCACTGAGTTGTTGAGCAAAGCGACCCATGAGGTTCCAACAACAAGACAGAATTCTGTCAAAGCTCTTGAGTGCCCTCCCCAGGCCTGAGGCAAAACCCTGTTGCTGAAGAAATCACAGAATGCTATCGATCAGCATTGAGAGACCCTTCAACGTCCAGAACAGTATCCAGCCCCCAGAAGGCAGTTAGTGTAGTGCTGGAAGGCACTGCACAGGCTGCCAAGGGAAACTGATCAACAACAGCTGGAGGACACAGAGACCACTGACACGAAACCCAATCTGCGGCCATGAGTAGGCTGACCACACCTCCTACTGGGAGAGAACAGCGAACCAAGAAAGGAGCACATGTGTAATGGAGGAGCCTGGGCCTGGGGGTGACAATCAACAGCTTTCAAATCTGGCCAATTTTCCACTTGGTGAGGGAGACCCCATGTCTGGAACTTGGGATTCAGGGCAATAAGCACCGGATCCCATACTCTTGGGCTCCCATGACAAGTTGCACTATGGGATCGATTTACGGGGAGGCTACTAAAAATAGAATCTAGGTAATCCAGAATTGTGTATATTTGTTAACCTACACTGATCTCACTCTCCGATGGAGATTGTGTTTGTATTTTTCAGGATGCAGCGAGAGACCTGGGGCCCATCTAACCCTACCAACCGACTGTAGGCTGATAGCTGACATTCTGGCAAAAGAGGAGCCACCACAGTCATACCATGGAGGATCCATATGGAACCCCACAGAGAATGTCGGGATGAACAAGGGACCCATAGCCACAGCCATTAAATCAACACAAGAGAAACCAGTGAGACAGAAACCAACTATTTTTGACACAAAGACCCCTAGAATCACAACCTTAAAGCAGCCTTAATACTCATCCACCATGACTTAGGGAACTATGCGGAAGAGGGGGCGGAAAGATTGTGAGAGCCGTGGTGGGGGAGATTATCCAGAGGCATGGCCAGGAGAACCTGGCTGAATACTAGGGTATCCATGATCTCCTGTCACAAGGACTGATCCAGACGACCCATGGAGGAGGTTATCCAGCGGAATGGGGAGGGGAGGGCAGCGAGGAATTGGGGATAACAACTCATTGTTTGTTCACTAAATATTGTAACTCATTATGGACAATAAAAAAAGAAAATTTTCAATTTCCAATTTGATTTCTTGAATGACCCATTCATTGTTTAATACTGTAATTTTCTATCTCCAATAGTTGATGTGATTTCTATTTGTTTTCTCATTGTTTATTTCCAGCTTCAGTGAATTGTGATCCGATATGATGCAGGGAGCTACCTCAATCTTCTTGAATTTGTTGAGGCATGTTTTATGTCCTAATATATGGTCTATTTTGCAGAAGGTTCTGTGAGCTTCTGAGAAGAATGTGTATTCTGTAGCATTGGGATGTTCTGTATATGTCAATTAGGTCCATATGATCTATGAAGTTATTGAGTTCCATTATTTCCCTATTGATCTTTTGTTTAGATGATCTGTCTAAAGATGATAGTGGCATAGTAAAGTCTCCAACTATGATGGACTTGTAGTTTATTTTTGTTTTATTTTCCATTAGTTTTTGCTTTATGAACTGTAGTGGACCTGTATTTGGTTCATACATGTTTATGATTGTGGTATTCACTTGTTGAATTATTCCGGTGGTAAGAAGTGTTCTTTTGAGTTCATTTTGGTTTGAAGTATATTTTGTCATATATTATTATAGCAAACCCTGCTTATTTTTTATTTCCATTATCTTGGAAGATCATCTCCCATCCTTTCACCCTAAGCAGGTTCCTGTCATTAGAGGTGAGGTGGGTTTCTTGGAGGTAGCAGATGGAAGGATCCATTTTTCTGATCCATCCTGCTAGCCTGTGTCTTTTTATGGGAGAGTTAAGACCATTAGTATTCAACTTTATAACTGTGAGGCCTGACTCAATCCCTGCCACAGTGTGGGGTTTATGGGATTTGATGCCTCTCTTATTATTTTGTCTCCTCTAGGATATATTGTGTCTGACTTCTGGATGGCTCTTGGGGTTGGTTGCTTGGCTCTTCTGTGTGGAATATTTCATGGGGAATTCTCTGTAGGTTTGGTTTAGTGTCCATATAATTGTAGAGCTTGCTTTTATCTTGAAATATTTTTTTCTCCATCTATTATAAGGGATACTTTCACAGAGAACAATAGTTTGGGTTGAAAGCCAAAGTGATTTAGGTTTTGAAGTATGTACTCCAAGATCCTCTTACTTTCATGGTTTCTGTGGAGAGGTCTTGCATAACTCTGATGGGTATGCCTTTATATGTGATTCATTGTATTTCTTTTGCTGCTTTTAGAACCATTTCCTTACTTTCAATGTGTAGGGTTTTAACTACAATGTGTCTCGGGGAGTTTCTTTTTTGGTCCTCCCTGTATGGCGTGTGTGCTTCTTGTATCTGGATAGGATTCTCTTTTGTTAGACAGGGGAAATTTTCCTCAATGATTTTATCAAATATGTTCTCTATGCCTTTGGCCTGGCTTTCTTCCCCCTCTGGTATCCCCATGATTCAGAGGTTTGGTCATTTAAGGGTGTCCCATAGTTCCCTCATATTTTGTTCATAATCTTTTTTGAACTTATCCAAGTTTCTGTTATCCCAATCTCTTTTTTCTGCTTTGTCTTCCACATCTGAGGTTCTATCTTCCAGGTTATTTACTCTGATAGTGAGGGATTCTAGAGATGTTTTAAAAATCTCCATTTGATTTTGGTTTTCCAATAGATCATTTTGCATTGACTTCATCTCTTTGTTGAGTTGCATCTTCATTTCAAAGGTTATCATACTTAATGCTTCCTGGTACTCATTCTTGTATTTTATTATGTCTTTGTTTAGTTCAGCCAGCTGATTCTTGAGCTCCTTTGATTGCTGGTTTGCCTTTAGCTCATTTACTGTTCTACCTAAGTTCATCTGGTTTTCCTCCATTGTATTGAGCCTGGTGGCAAAGCTTGCAAGCTGATTCTGCACATTTGCACTTACATTATCTATTTTTGCTTCCTTTCCATTAATAATCTGGATAGATAATCCATGCAGAGATGCCCTGAACATATCATCTCCTCCTGGGCTTGCATTTGTGCTCTTTCTATGATATTTTCATTGTTCACTTCCATAGTGGGGCTAAGCAAACTTGGTGTGGTGCTCTCCACCTGTGTGTTCTTGCACTGTGTGATCTGCCCATATTCAGGAGAGAGATAGCTTTTACCCAGGCCCTCAGTAGAAGCTAGGACCCCGCACGAGATTGCAGCAAGGACTGGTGAGGTTTTGACTCGTGCTTGGTTCCTCTGGTATCAGGAAGTGTGAGGGGTGTTCAAAACTTCAGCAGCAGTAGCAGGCTGGGGGCTGGACTTTGATTACAAGCTGAGGTCAGTGGGCTGGGTAGTGGGGCACACGGGCTGGTGGAGTGCCAAGGCAAGGATCCCTCACCTGGCCTTGCTTAGGGTCTGGGGGATTCCATCATTTTTATTTAACCAAAAGTGAATGAAAGCATATGTCACATAGTTGTAAATGAATATCTTTAAAGTTTTATGTATAGCAGCCAAAATTTAATAAAAATAAAAATCAAGAGTCTATCAATAAGTAAGTAGATAACAAATTTATGTAGATTATTATGTCATTACTCAGAAATGCAAAGGAATCAATTATAGATATAAATAAAAATAAAATATAAGGGCTAGAGGAATGTCTCCAAGGTTAAGGGACTTGCCTGCAGAGCCTAACAACTCCAGACAATCTGTGTTCGAATCCCCAGTACTACATAAAGCCAGATGCACAAAGTGGTGCATGCACCTGGAGTTTATTTGCAGTGGCTGGAGACCCTGGTATGCCCATCTCTTTCCCCTGCCCCATCTGTGTGTGTGTATGTGTCTGTCTGTCTGTCTGTCTGTCTGTCTGTCTGTGTCTTTCTCTCTCTCCATCTCTCCAGCTCCTGCTTTCAAATAAATTTAAAATATATATTTTTTAAATAAATAAATGAATATAATGTATACAGGATATAGAATTTTTCTGTATTTTGATTGTGGTGGTAATTATGTTAATGTATATAATTTTTTGAAATTTCATTGGGGTTTACACATGAAATGATTAACTTTGTTATATGTAAATTATTGCTCATTATATTTTATATAAACATTTAACTGCTCATTTGACATTCTATGTGATGCACTGAAGATGAAAATATAAATTGATGAGAATACAGAGCAACAGCTATTGTGTTGTAGTTAAAAACTAACTGCTTTCCAAACACCAATCTAAACCAATTTATACTGGATATGTATTACACTTGTCACAAAGGAATTGTGTGGATATTATTCTTACCAATAAAATTATTAAGCATAATTATTCTACCTTGCAGAAAAAGATACTGAAGCTTGGGTAGTTTGATTAGTTGACGCAAGTCACTGAGTCACTGCATGGAGGAGCAGAAATGGACATTATGGTCTTGATGGTTGATTTTCCAAGAATACACAGTGTGGAGAGAGCACAGCCCCATCTCTGTGGACCGTCATTTGTGGCTGAATGCAACAATATCTTACTCCCAAAATATGACTGCATCTCTCTCATCCCACCACTTGTTTTGACTTACTGTCTTTCATTCGATTCATTTCCAATAACCCTTCCTTTTGGATTGCTTTCTTTGTGATGTTTAGCCTGGTTGGCTTTCCATATACATCCTCCCCCTCTTTACCCACCCCCACCATTCACATCTAATACTTATTGGTCGAAATGTGTTGTGTTCCCTGTCACAGTAGGAGCCTGTGTAAGAGCTGTGTGAAAAGCAGAATCTCCTGTGCTTGCCCATCTATCTCAGGCTCTCCCAGGGTGGCAGAGAGAATGCAGTGGGCAAGGAGCCAGGTACACACATGCTAACAGTGTTCAGAGACACACTCTGAGCTTTTATGCATTTAGAACATATGTGCAGGGAACGTGTCCCGGTGGCTGCATTATTCCAGATTCTGGGCAATGAAACACCATGAGGCAGTAAAGCCACAAACAACCTGTGCGTCAGGCTGGCAACAGCTGCAGCAATGTGTCCCATCTGCACTAAAGGTCATCCTAAAGTTGACTAATGAGTCAACAGAGACAGTCTATGCTAATGTTTTTATCCTCTTCCTTCAGAAAGAATGGGGCCCAAACCTGCAACATCATCATTCCCAAATATTGCATTTAGACACCCACAAAAATTAAAATTCAAGACTGTGATAAGGATTTGGACCTGGTTCTGTCACTCACAGGTGAGAAGATTGTGAATATTCATGCTGTCTCTCTGGGCTTCAGTTTCTCCAGTGGGAAAGGAGGAGAGGTGTTGTGGTCAGCTTTCTAGCTGCTGCAAAGAAAGAACCCAAACATAAGCAGATTGTGGAGGAAATGGTTTATTTGGCTTATGGACTTGAGGGGAGACTTAATCCTGGCAGGGAAAATGATGGCATGAGCAGTGGGGTGGACATCACCTCTGCCACAGCACTGGAAATAGCAGCAGGAAGGTGTGCCAAATACTGGCAAGGGGAAGCTGGCTTATAACCCCATAAGCCTGCCCCCAACAACACAGCTTCATAGAGGTTGTAAAACCCAAACTGCCATCAGCTGAGGATTGATCTTTCAGAACACATTCATTTGTTTGTGGGGGACACCTGCTGGTGTCACAGGCTGGGGATGGCAATTCCAGAAGGCAGTGCCTTCAAAACTTTTACATGAACTATAAAATGCTGAAACATAAGAGGTATCATTGTTCTTTGTAAATATCATATTTCTCAAAACTTTCACCTCAATCAATATCCCTGTTTTCTATGGGAAAGAAAAATCCCTTGATGATCACATTATAAAAAGCCTCAAAGAATGCACTAGAAAAAAAAATCTTAGAATCCAAACTTTCAGTTTTCAGAAACTAAATTGGAAATTAAACCCCAAGAAGACTTCTTTTTTCCATAGTTCTGAAACTTGCTTACTCTTACCTTCTCCAAGACATGGTGTCTGTTTGGCATCTAAAGCCTTATGTGAGCAATTAATAGTATTATCATCAAGAGATGTCTGTTAAATATTACCCAATTCTGTGTTTTCCTGTGCCATTGTTTAGAATTTCCCACAAGACACACTTCTTTCTAGACAAAACATCTGATATGTACATAGCCTAACATCAATATTCTCCAGGTTTCAGACTGATGGAGTTCCAGCACTAAAAACTGAATCCTGCCCTGTCAGGGTTAGAAGTGGCATTGCAGATAACTAAGTCATTGTACCTGCACTTTCTGTTTCTCTGTTTTCTGGATTCTCAGAACTCCAAAATTCCTGGCCCAAAGTGTCATTGACCCATACAAAATAGTGTCCAAGGAATACCGAGGGATAGCACTGGGCCCTCACCTATTATGCAAGGGCCCTTACAACCAAGGAAGAACAGGACTGGGAAGAGAAGTAGACTGACTTTCAGGAGCCAGGTCTCCCAGACCACTACTTCCAACAGCTCACAGACCTGAGGCACAGAGTCCTAATCGAAGCACGAAATTTGTCAAGGTAGGAGGACAGCTCTAACTTAGGTTTATTGGCTTGATTTGTAATGTTTCAACATTTAGAGATAGTCTGTGAGCCTCTTCACTCTTGCCCTACACCCTGCAAGTATCAGGGTAACCATTTAGGAAGCCATACTTAAAAATTGATCATTTAAAACAAATAGCAAAATTTCTCAAATCATACCCCACAGACAACTAGTCTCAGAGACATGAAGAGAAGCCCTGTGAGAATAAAAGACTTGTGACAAGAACAAACCATAGATCACACTGTTCTCTGGTAAATAGGCCTCTCTGGCTGGCAATAATTACAACCCTTACTACCATTTTTGTCATCACGCTAGTATTTCAGAGTTGTTTCCCAACATGATGTACTACTGATTTAAGTAAATATGCTTGTGTATTTATCTGTCACTCCACTAAAATGAGGACAGAAGGCCTTGGAAAGTGTGACCCTGTGCTCATAAAAGCTTGATTCTGTAGTGCCTGGAACAGTATTTACCAGTAAGTGTTAAATAAACACTTGTACATAAAAGTGTACCAAATAGAAGATTTTAGTTTATATGTGTGGTAACAGACCCCCATGATTCACAAGGATAATTTGTGTCCTATTTCTTTTGTGTGTGTGTGTGTGTGTGTGTGTGTGTGTGTGTGTGTGTGTTCTGTTTTGGGTTGCAGTGGGTTGGTTTTTTTATTTGATTTGTTGGTTGATTGGTTTGTTGGTTAGTTGGTTGGTTGGTTGGTTGGTTTGAAGGACTGGAGTTCAAACCCAGGCCCACATAGCTACAAGGCAAAAGTTAATCTTGACTATCCCTGACCCCTAAAGTCCAAAAATATAGTGACATATACCACCCTGGTATCCCTGAAGCTGCCTGTAGGGTGTTTGTAGGTATCCTGTAAGAAAGGATTCAGTGTTGAAAAGTCAGGTTGGAACATTCCCACATTATCCTCATTGAGAAACATAACTGTTACTTCCATGTAATACAGCTACACACCAAGACTCAGAGGGCTCAATTAACCTCCTGAAAGTGACCCAACAAACAAGCAATAGAAGTCAAATTAAACCAATGAGTTCATCTCTTTTTGATTGAGAACATTAGTATGTGAACAGATTGGAAGTTGGTAATGTTCCCATCGAGTTATACTATTAAGTTCCCTCTTTCCCACTCCCATTCCACTGAGGGTCCTCCTCTTTGGGGTTATCAGTCCATGTGAAATGAGTTCAACCCTTGAGGTTAAAATTTTAAGCTGAAACTCTTGCATGTAGTATGATTGAATGGGTCAGTAGCTCAGAGGGCTTCTTAAAAAATAGCAAGACTACATAGCTTTCCTCATGAGTAGCTCTGGCAGAGTAACCTGTAGACAAGCCTCAGGTTAACTTCCCCATCACCACCACATATTGGATTCCAAAGTCCTCAAATCAATGCCTTTGTCAGAATAATCTTTACTCTGATGCCGTTTAGGAAACATCTATGCCAAGATTAATCTGAGGGTAGTACATAGCAAGGACTCATTTTACATTGAATGAAGGAAAATGATTTAATGAATAAAGAAAATCACAGAAGCTGTGTTTGGTCCACAGGTCTACAACTGATGACTACTGTAATCTCAGATACACTTCTCCACTACTTTGGGCTTTTTTGTTTCCATTTTGCAATACAGAGAATATTTATACTACCTTTCTTGGCAGGCTGTTTTGTAGAGAGCAACAGATATCAAGAACAATACAGCATATCCTACAGAGCAGGCATACACATTCCTTTCATGCTCACTTGATTTAAGAAAGGCATTGTCATGGTTTGATCCAGGTGTTCCTCCACAAACAAATGAATGTGTTCTCAGTGATCAATGCTCAGCTGATGGCAGTTCGGGAATTAAAACCTTGCTAGAGCTGTGTTGTTAGGGGCAGGCTTATGGGGGTTATAAGCCAGCTTCCCCTTGCCAGTATTTGGCACACCTTCCTGCTGCTGTTTGCAGTGCTATGGTAGAGGTGATGTCCACCCCTGCTCATGCCATCATTTTCCCTGCCAGGATGGAGTCTCCCCTCGAGTCCATAAGCCAAATAAACCCATTCCTCCACAAGCCGCTTTTGTTTGGGTTCTTTCTGGGCAGCAACTAGAAAGCTGACTGCAACAGGCATCAAGCAATATTTCGCCCCCCCCCCCACACACACCCCAAATGCATGCCAATAGACTGGATGACTTGTTCAAGGTCATTCAGCTTACATCTGAAAAAAAAAATATTTTCTCTGAATCTAGTCATGTGTCTACAAAGCCCCAGCTTACTATCCCTTGCCCAAAGGAGTGAGAACATTTTACCACTATAAAACACTGCTCAAGTAAAAGAACTTCTGATCATTAACCTCTCCTTCAGGACACACATGTTTCCTCTGCTTCAGACATCCAATTTTCACCCGGATTGCTTACAAATCTCTTTGGAGCCTGTTCTCTTCCCATCACTAACTAGAATTTTGATTTTTGAGAGAAGTAGTATGCTTATCCTTGCCTTACTAAGCTTGCTGTCAAACCTATTAACTGTGTTAGATTCTGTTTTCATTTTTGTTCACTCCATCTAGCCTGGCTTTAGTAGGTTTTCGTGAACAAAAGAATTCAGAGACTGCCTGCTTGCTTATTACAGGCTCTGCATCCTGAATTCAACTATCCCCGCAAGTACCACTGCAGTCCCCAGGAACAGTGTATTTAGAGCCTCATTGATTGAAACCAGCCAGATGCTTGGAAATTGAGATGCTTGCCCACACTGCCACCAAGGAGCCTCCGCAGTGTGAATTCCTGATGGTGGAGGGGGTGGGGTGGGGAAGACCCCATAAAATGAGCAAACAATGAAGAGGTGATTATAGGTGTCTCGCTTCAGCACTCAGGTGGGTAGCTGAGTATACCTGAATGGAGTTTGAAGCATTCAGAATGAATTTAATTTTCCCATTTGGGAAATGATGGTATCAGCTTTCAGTAAAACAGAGAGTATGACTTTCAGACAAAAAAATAGGGAATCAGAGAGACCGAGGTGCTTGAGCATAAGAAAAGGGCCATTTGTGACAGTAAGGGCCTCAGAGGAAGCATCACACTGCAAAGGAGAGTCCTGGTGTCAGGTGCGGGGGCTAGATGGGTCATGGCCAACTCCATGACCTCGAGGTATCACTTTTACCTCTAAGTCACAATTTTCTCCTAGGCAACATGACAGTTGTGCGTCTATCTTAAAAGATTGTTGTAAATATAATAGAATTTCCCTGCCTTGATTGCTATGGTTATATTCTAAAACTAACAAGATGGATATGCAGGACTGAGGGGTGAAGGTTAAGAGGAAAGTATATGTGGTGGAAGTTAATCAAGCCCTTACTAAAAACCACCCACTTTACACCTATTTGTTTGGCTGACTGTGAAGCACTGGCCTTATTTCTCTTCCAACATCTTCATAGCTTTTTCCTTCATATTTTTCAGAACATCCAGGTACTTCAGTTTCATTGCTTCTTTGGTCCAAACGGTAGGTTACAGGTTTCCTGTTTGATACACTGTTCGGTGGCATGAAGCAACATTGAATTTGTACATGTGTAGCACCTACAATCAGTGAGCATGCTTTGATTTTTCAATATTTTCATTTAGCATTTATTTGCAAGCAGAGAGAGGGGGACGATGGAAACTGCAAACTCCAGACTCATGAACCACTCTGTGCATCAGGTTTTACGTGGTACAAGGGAACTGAACCCAGGCTATCAGGCTTTGTAAGCAAGTGACTTTAACTGCTCAGCCATCTCTCCAGCCCAGCATGTGCTTTTAATATGCTGTTCAACAAGTCTACATAAAGTGACACGTGCATCACTGTTGGATAGACTGAGCTTCAAAGTGCTTAAGTGGCCCTTTGGGACATTGAACAAGTCAGGGGCATTGGAGAACTTGAGCCCTGGAAAATGTCTCCTGGCATCTCTGATCCTCAGATGTGACTTCAGAGATCTGGCAAGCAAAGCCTGTTTCTAAGCTACCTGATTCTACCGCACAGATTCTTCTGTGTGACTTCCTCCAGCTCCTCCACACATGGCCCAAGCACCAGTGTTCAAAGCACTTAGAGATGGGGGTCAATGCAAAAAGCTCTATTGGAAAATCAAAATCAAATGGAGATATTTAAACATCTCTAGGATCCCTCACTACCAGAGTTAATAACCTGGAAGATAGAACCTCAGACCTGGAAGAGATTCTCAACACACTTTGCTATTCCACTTCTCCCAAGCATTGTACATACAGTTAACCTGCCCAGGACACTCTTTGCTCTGTTAGACTCCTGCTACCAGGCAGCTCTAGAATCTGGATGCTATGGCTGTCTGTTTCAGTCCAAATTCAGGTTCCAAATGGGTCAGTACCATCTCTCATTGTCTTAACCAATGGTGAGGATTCTCATTGCCTAGATCCTCAGTTAGAACCAGGTTTTGCTGATTCCGGGTTACAGCCTCCTGATCTATGAACAGATGCTTAGCCTTGATGCCCAGTGGGCCATGGCTTGGAGCAGAGGTGAGAAGTCACTTGTTCAAATCCACATGCATCTGCTGTATTAAACACAGAAGTGTCATCTAAGGCAGACAACAAGTAAAGCATTTATTTTCAATTCTCAACACAGGGCTTTTGAGACTGAAGGGACCTGGGACACTCTCCCCTTCACATATAATCTATCATGTTTCAGGGAACCATGCTACAACTTTCAGACAACCTCACAAATCAGTGGGAATGCTTAGAGTAGGTCTGGTTTCTTGGTCCTGCTATCTGGCCCTCTCTGTCTTCTGGAATATTGGAATCTAAAATGAACGCTAAACTACAAACACCTTGCAAAGGACCTGGGTCACACGGTTCTACTTTCTTTTGCAGTACCATGTGCCTTTGAAAGAGCTGGGGGTCAAAAGAACTGTTTGCTTCTAATTGTCTCAATAAATCGTGAAAATGTTATTACAGTGTAGTGATTAAGAATGGGTAAGAATAGTTGCAATCAGATAAGATCAGGGCCATGAAGCTTAATAGTCCTTAGCTGATTGTCACTTTTTTTTTTTTTTTGCAAAGAAAGAATAATTCTGCCCAGGACTGGAAAGCACCTAGATTCAACAGCTCTCTACATTTCCTGCCATAAAATTCCTGGACTGAAGCAGCTTTCAGCACAAATGAGGACTGCACAAAAAAAAATCACTCGGGTTATATTCCCACAGACTGGCTGGCCCTACCTGAACCCCAAAAAACAAGAAGATCAGAGTTCTATGTGAAAAAGTGCCCTTTCAGACACTTTGAAATACTTTTTTTATATTGTTGTCTACTGTCCTCTTCTTTTTCCTTTCTTTCTTCCTCCCTCCCTGCTTTTTTCCTCTCTCCCTTCCTTCCTTTCTTCCTCTAAAGCATAGTTAAGAGAAAAATGTGTCAGAAAAAAAAACTATCACCTATACTAATCGGTGGAACTTCATGAACCTAGGGCTCTCTGACATTGAAGTGTCATTATCAAGATGTCATATATTTGGCACCTGCTATATACAAGGATTCACCCAAGTCATCTCATTTAATTCCAGCTTGCAAGATGGCTGTTACTATTCCTATGATATAGAAAAGTAAATCAAATCTAAGAGGCATTCTTGAGGAGTCTGCATTATCTCACACAGTTAGAGTCTATTAGGATCCGTTCAACGATACAGTGGAAGATATATATAGTTAGTATTTGTTATTGATTTTCAGAGTTCTAAAATCCCCATAAAAGAAGATTCTAATAACGATAAGAAACCGCTTCAGTTCAAAGAAGTTTCCAGGAAAGATAGATCCATAGTATACCTGAACTTCCTTAAGGATTATGTTTAATGTATAATAACATAAGTTGCCAAGCTGAATATAAAGAATAGTGTACTTTACAAAATTCCCATTATCTCTAACCTGTGAGTCGACATTCGCCATTTTTTTAAGTTCCACACATTTTGGTGGAAATGCTATTACTGTTGATCCAAATAGCAACAAGGCTAAGGGGTTTCTGGTATGATTATGCCCTTAGTCCAGGTTTCCTTGATGGGCTTCTGGGGGATGGAGTTTTTATGAAGCAAGCCACCTAAATACTACATATCAATGGAACTGTTTTATCTAAAGAATACAGGAGGGCTGGAGAGATTGCTTAGTGGTTGGGGCACCTGTCTCCAGTGCCTAAGGCCCCGGTTCAATTCCCCAGTACCCACATAGGCCAGACCCACAAGGTGGTGGCCCTGGTTCTCTCTCTCTCTCTCTCTCTCTCTCTCTCTCTCTCTCTCTCTCTCTCTCTCTCTCTCTCTCTCTATCTCTCTGCTTGAAATGAATAAATAAAATATTTTAAATAATACAGGAAATACCCAGTGCATTATGTAATGGTGTACAGAATAAGTAGTGAGGACAAAAATAAAAAACAAAGGAATAATCCATTACTCAAATACTTGGTCATCCAAATGCACTCAGAACTAAATTACTTAGAACATTAGAAGTGGAAGTTGTCTGATTTCTTCTTGGGTCTCACTTGATTTTAGATTACATGTATTTTTAGGAGCATCAAACCCTTGCAAAACATAGTCCATAGAACCTTCTTCAGGAGAAATATAGAAGGAGCAAAGTTGAAAAGAGTGAAAGATGAGTCAGGAAAGAGCCTAAGTCTGGTACAGAACCTAGTCATAACATATTACAGCTGAGGAATTAATCCAAGATAATGACCTTCAGGAGTGGGCAAGGATGCAGACACCAGAGACTGGAGGCTTATGGGTGAGGTCCTGAGCCCAATCAGGACTAGCAAGGCTTGGTGGCAGACCTCTGGGAATGGACAGTGCTACTGGTGTCTTGGTTCTTCCATCGCCTCATTCACTAGCTGCACTATTGTCTGCTGTCTCTAACAGCTGCATTCCTGTAAGGCAGGAACAATTTCTGTTCACCTCTGGATAGCCAGCTCCTGTCTGGTACAAAGACCTGTAAAGCTACTCAGAAAACATTGGTAAAGGAGAATGGAGGCTCATGGTTTCTTATCCGTCATCATTCACGCTGTAGAATACATGAGACCAAAAGATTGATCTCTGAGCTTCTCGGGCAGTTGATGGAAATGATATTTAATGCAATGCCCATCCCTAGGATGAATAACTTTTACCTGTAAATGTAACAACTTTTCTATTCTGATAACTTGACTCTACTCAAACACAAGATGTTCTGACTTATAAATGACATTGCCTTTGAGAAATACAGCTGATATCACCAAATCATCCCGTGTTCACAAATTAATTGCCAATAGCCCCCCAAGGCCAGGGAAGGTCTCCTTCAAAGAGAAAAGTTGGGGGTGGGGAGCATATGGCTGATATTAAAATGCCCAGAAAACTTACTGCAGTTGCACCAAGGAAATATATTTCATATTCTTCTCTTGATTAGCATTCTAATGGTTTCTGACTCAGATCTAACAGCTTGGGGAGAATATTACAGGCAATTGTGTAAATAATACAGGTTTTTTTTCAGTGTGTCCAAATGTATAATTAAATGGATAATGTTACAGCTCCCCAAACCCACTAAGGCCTACTGCCTAAATGGAGAGCTTTTGAAATTTCATCCAATACATGGTTACATGATACATTGCTTTTATGGCCCGCTGGGCAAAATGACTAGTGGTTTGGAAAAGGGCTGAATGCATATTTATAGTGAGAGCTCAATGATGTTTGGAGGCCCAGCAAAATTGCACTAGTAAGTAACATGAATTGTACCGAAGCATCACTTAATATATCTGAACTTTCCTGATTCGAGATGTGTGTCCACAAAACTGCACTTCATCTCCTTAATGTTTGCAGGTATGCTAGCTCCGGATTCTATGCAATCAGATGTCAGGGTGAAGCAAATTTGAAGGAGAAATTCTATTTCTGAAATCTCTTCACTATAGTCAATGTCTCTAGAACTCTCCAGGGATGCAATTCCATTCTCAATAAAAATATGTCTGACCTTGAACCCAACTTTATGTGTCTGTGCCCAGCCTTTCATCCATGTATCTAGCAAGAAATTAAAAAAAAAGAGGACAAATCTAGGAAATGTTTGAGTCTTAGAAGGTCACGATGAGAATAAGCCTGGAAGAGAGGCTCTCGTGCACGTGAACTGTGGCATACTTAGATTCAAAGCCCCAGTGTTTGTCTACTTCACCAGACAGCAGCTCAACCTCCAAACAGCCCCATTTCTTTGAGCCTCTATGTCATAAGTTATAATCAATAAATAATTATATATTCCTTCCCCACCAGCAGGCTTTATATAATGATGGAATGAGGTAATACATGTGAAAACAATTGGCTCATAGTACATAATGTCAGACTACAGTGAGCAATTTATAAAACTGTTTATTTTATAAAGATGTGTTTTATTCATGATTTTATTTATT
>PVHP010009828.1:21896-49388 GCA_004024765.1 Zapus hudsonius | reverse complement strand
ATATTTATAACTATAGAATTACTTTATGTTCATAAGCATTTTAATACAGTTTTCCCTTCTGCCTTTTCTATTATTAAATATTTTATTATTGATAATTAGATACACTGTATGAGCAAATCTTGTTATGCTATCCCCATTTCTCTCCTCCCAGTCATAAGCATTTTTGAATATATTTCACATACATATATTTTCATTCCAAGTTAAGGTTAACATGATCACTCTGCTTCTCTGTTTACACTTAATTATACATGCCCTTTCTGTCTCTGCAGGGCCATGGTTTCTTTGTGTTTTTTGGATTATATTTTCTAATTTCAACTATTTTCCAATCTCTTGAGTATGGATATTACATTATTGACTAGTGCTATCCTCAGAGGTAGATGATAATAAGGATTATTTATGATGAACCACAATGTTTTATCTACTGCAACAAAATACCTGATAAGGAGAAATTTAAGAAAGGAAAGGCTTACCTTGGCTTTCATCTTGAGGCATACAATCCATCACTGAGAGCAAGCATAATGAGCATGAGGAAACTGAGCCCATGGTATAGGCAGTCATGAAGCAGAGAGCAGGTTGGAAGTGAGGCCAGAAAATGAGAATTTAAGACCTGCCACCAGTGACCAACTTCTTCCAACAACGCTAATGGTTCCATAATCCTCAAAACAAGAAGTGAAGGACTAAGTGTTTTAACACATGAGCCTATGGAGATCATTTCACATTCAAAAAAATCCTCCAGGTTAATGGGACACAATGTATCTATGGCAGATTTAGAATGGGTCTGAAGATAGATGTCATCTAAAACTAGTGACCATCACAAAAATTTATGACTCACATAGTTCTTAACTAATAGAATAAACTCAGTGAAAACCAGCAGCCTCTTCATACATTTTGGGTATATTAGCACAAAGTAAATCCAGATTCCAAATAGAGTGATAAATGCTTAATGATTCAATTAACCAATGATAAACCAACAAGTAACAAGAGTTTTCATGATGCCATGGCTTCATCACAGGGCCAGTATAAGGTTCAGAAACTCAGCGGA
Organism: Zapus hudsonius; assembly: GCA_004024765.1. Lineage (NCBI taxonomy): Eukaryota > Metazoa > Chordata > Mammalia > Rodentia > Dipodidae > Zapus > Zapus hudsonius. The sequence goes on along the minus strand of PVHP010009828.1, from coordinate 48,346 downwards.
CCTGAGTCATGTAGGAGATGACTCAGACAGAAAATTCTAAACTTTCTATCTAAGGAATCTCAATGAGTTTTAAATAATAACAATTAATAATTCAGTATTATTACATAGGGATTTAACTGAGAATTAAAATGCAACTTTGAAGAAGTTAAAAACAAAGAAAAATCTAAAGTCTCCTTGAGCATAAAGAACAAAGCAAGGGATATGACACTTACTTCATAATTAATCACAAAGTTGCAGCAATTAAGAAGCATGACATTAGCGTAAGATGAACAGACAGATAAAACAATATATAGAACCCAACAGTAAAGTCATGCATGGACAAAGTAATCATTGCAACAAAGGTACTATGAGTACAAGCTGGATAAAAAACAGCATTTTCTCATATATGTCATAGAATTAATAGAGCGAGTTTACTAGTGATGTGAGCCAAGCAAGGAGCTCAACCTTCTTGAGCCTGTGTTTCCTCATCTGCAAAATCAAGTTAATATTTGCAACCTCACAGCATGTAAAGCGATGAAACAGAAAAGAGAACCCAGGAACATACAGCACATGTCTGCTAACCTGATTTATAACAAAGTGACACTGTAGTGCAGTGGAAAAGACGGTCCCTTCAACAAACATGACAGTTAGGTGGACAGCCATACAGGAAAAATAAACATCAATCTGTATTTCATATCATGTGTCCAAGTCAATTCCAAATAGATTCAGAATTTATTTATTTTTTTTTTCAGGGTTGATTTATTTATTTTTTTTTTTAATTTATTTTTTATTTTTATTTTTATTATCCATAATGAGTTACTGTATTTAAGAAAATCCCTGAGATTGTTCAAAGAATATTCCTCATTATGTTGGAAACTATGTAAGAATAAATGAAAGAGGGTTCCAGTGAAAAAAAAAAACAAAACAAAACAGCATTTTCAACATTTTCTGGTGAGAAATTGTTTACCTTGTAAAAGAATGGAACCTTATTCTATGACTCAACACTTATGAAAATCTTCTCAAAGTAGATTAATAACAAAAAATATTTCAAACATACAATAAATTTAGGAAGGAAAAGGTTCTGAGGACATAGGGATGGGCAAGATTTTATTTATCTTTTTATTTCAATAGCCAGGAGAACAAAAGGAAAATTAGATAAATTGGATTCCACCAAACTAGAACATATCCGTACAGCAAGACAGTTGAAGGCTGTACATGAACACTGGTTGTAATTCAAATATGGATAGGATTTTGAATTAGCCAAAGATACATATTCTGAGCTCGTCTGTGGGGGTGTGCTAAGAAAAATAAATAAATAAAGAGTATTGCTTTTCAATAGGAGGCCCTGTAGAAAAGCAGTGCCTTACAGTTGCCTCTACTTCTTTTTCTTAAAAATATATATTAATATAGTTTTATATAATTATTAATTTTATATATTTTAATGTATATATTTTTCTATATTTTAATTTCTTATTTTATGTATTTTTAATGTTTTATATATTTTTATATTTTTTATTTTTTATTTTATTTTTTAGCCTTTTTTTATTTTTATTTTTATTTTTTTATTGTCCATAATGAGTTACATTATTTAGTGGGCGAATCCATGCGTTGTTATCCCGAATTCCCCAATCCCCCCCTCCCCATCCCTGATCAGTTGTATATCCTCCTCCGTGGGCTGTCTGTATTAGTCCTTGTGGCAAGGGATCCTGTATATCTTAGTACTCATCCCGGTCTTCCTGGCCCAAGTGTGTTGTTGCTGATTTTTTATTTTTTTATTGAGAACTTTAATATATGAACATACTATAAATTGGCTGTATTCCCATCAGATTACCTCTTCACATGCATGAATCTGAAACTGCTGATGTCATCCCCCAAGAAATCAGACTCCAGCTCCTTCAGCTTTTGGGGAGACCCAGGCCATTAGCTCCAGATGGGTAGTGTGAGGACATCAAGCTTTGTGGAAAGAGGATTCTTCTGGATTCCAGGTTCTCTTTAGTATGCAGAGAGTTGCTGAAGTGGATGATATATAAATAATTGCAGATATATATCATATTACATATATATGCAAAGTTTTACAAGTTCTTCAGTTTTAACTTTAGTCATAAGGTCAGGAGTTTTCTATCATTTTTCCAATTTATACTAAAAATAAAATATAATACATACTTTTCATGCATATATTTCTTTTAGTTTCATTCCTCTAGGAAATCCTGACTAATGTACAATGGAAGGTGAAAATGAATTTATATACTACATGTTGCGGTCAGGTTTCTAGTTGCTGCTCAGAAAGAACCCAAACAAAAGCGGCTTGTAGAGGAATGGGTTTATTTGGCTTACGGACTCAAGGGGAGACTCCATTCTGGCAGGGAAAACGATGGCATGAGCAGAGGGCTGGACATCACCTCCGCCACAGCACTGCAAACAGCTGCAGGAACGTGTGCCAAATACTGGCAAGGGGAAGCTGGCTTATAACCCCCATAAGCCCACCCCCAACAACACAGCTTCATCGAGGTTGTAAAACCCAAACTGCCATCAGCTGAGGATCGATCTATCAGAACACATTCATTTGTTTGTGGGGGACACCTGGATCAAACCATGACACTACACATCTGAAAAAAAACATTATGTGTATGGAACTTCAAAAACTCTATATCAAAAATAATCTGGTCTCCCTACCCATTTAAGAATACCTCTGAAATATCTTGACATTAAAAATAGACAATAAACCAAAAGAAAACATACATATGGGTGACAAGTACATGAATAAATGTGGAGTTTTTCACAAATCATCATGGAAACACAGATAAAGCAATTGTATATCTCCTCGTCCTAGTAAAAATGAGGGTTGTCAACAAGACAGGAGGTACTTGTGTAGACATGGGTCTAGAACAAAGGAACAATGTGTACATTGTTGGATGGAATATAAGTTGGTTGAAGCCTTTATGGAAAATAGTATGGAGGTTGATTAAGTACTTAAAACTCTTATGATATAGCAATCCTATTACTGAGTGTATATACAAAAATATTAACTTATTATGCTAATGAGATTTCTAAATACATTTTTATTTCACCATTGTTCATAATAGCCAAGAAACTGAAGCAATATAATTATCAAATAAATGGGTAAAACAAATGCCATACATAAATGTAATGATATGCTACTCAGGTATAAGGAAGAAATCTTGTCATTTCTGACATGTCATGTAAAAAAAAGTAGTATAAAAATTTTCAATTTCTTCCAGGAAGGAAATATCTACATCACAACAAAACCAAAGTAGGTGATTTTTGCAGAAAACAAACATAACATATTTAGGACCAGAATTTAAAAGAGAGTTTAGAAATAACACGTAGGACTTGAAATTTCAACAAAGTAGCTATCCTCATGATAAAGGTTTTACTCTGCTGACTGAATGATTAGAACATGGTGAGCAGAGAATTGTAATCTTGAAGAACCAATTTATCTTGAGCTATCTTTAGTCTCCTTAATGGTCAATTGTTGTTCTTCTATGTCTGATCTAACATCCTTTCTACTGCCAAATAAAATCTTGGGATGCCTTAGCTTAAGGGACCATTAGCTTCTACCCACCCCAAAGCAAAACAAAAATGCTGTCAGATAACATTTAAAGCTTATAACATATTTTCACCATTTTCCAACCCACCAACCTGATATTCCCAACAATGTATAAAAATGCCTTGATTTATGACTTTCTTTTGTCCTCTGACTATAAAACTTTACAAAATCAATTCTGCACTGAAACATATTATTCACACCAACCCAAATCTGTCGTCTTGGGCCATGGTCACTCATATTTGACTCAGAATAATGTTCTCTTGTTTCATTAGGTGTAGATCTGTGTCTCACATCAATACTAGCTGAAACATATCCATTGAAAGTTAAGAGCAAAGCCTATGTTTTTGATTTTGGCAGTTCTCGAAGTAAAAAAAAAAATGGTTCCTTTTTCACATTTCATTTATGAAGTAGGAACTGGGGATATAAACTTTGAATTAAAAATATAGTAACATCTGTAGTGTAAGTAATGATAGTGGAACAGTAGCAGAGTATTTTGTTGGATTATACAAAGTCTTATCAGATCAGAAACTATGAAATTGTAAACATCATCGAGTGATTATCCTTATTCACACAATAGCACTTAACATTTTACTGGTTGGATTCAATTCAGGGACAAAAGTGACAAGGCAGTAGAAGATTTTGAAAAAAAACTCCTTAAGAATGAGAAATGCAATGTAAAATAATTGAGAAATCCACTGCATATTATCAGTCTAAATCAAGGATGTTTAGGCTCTATGTACATTTATGAAAACTGCAGAGATGATAATAAATTCATAACAGAGGGACTGAAAAACTACAGAAGATTATGGTAAAATATCAATATCTCACTCTTCCCACACACATAAATTGCATAAAATCAGCTGAAACTTTGGAACTGCTGAATCCATGAAAAATGCAGAAAATTCAGTATTTTAAATAAAGCTGTGTTAGAATATCTTAAAATATTGAGGTAAAGAACTAAGCTAATATTACTTTCTTAATTAACATGGAAATGTAGGGTTCTATTTCAGTCAATCAAGAAAACAATTTTTCCAGAAAGAGGAAATCCCAGTAGGTGTCTAGGTGAGTCATAACACAAAAGTAGGTAGAGCGCAGGCTGGACCTGGAAGAGGAAGGCAGGTGGTGATGAACATTACTGCAGTCTCCTTAAGCCTCAGAAGGCTGGTTCATCCTTCTTCACATGGATTTGAATTGATCTACTTCTGATCAAAGCCTGATGTGGGGAAAAAAAAAGTTCTCCTGGGAAACTTCAAAAAAGCAGGCAGTGTTTGCAATAACTTTTATCACAATATTCTCTGCATGGTGTTGTTTATTACAATGTCTGGGAAAATTATCTGGTTTTTTTCTACAGTGTTTTTCCAATCCAGTAGTGTGTGTTTCTACTTTTGGCGTGTATTTCTATGTATGGGGCACTCATACATTGGTATGTGTGAAGGTCTAAAGACAACTTTCCAGTGTCAGTTTTGCTTTTACCTCAGGCAGGGTCTCTAGCTGTTTTGGTTGTAGCTGGTAACTCCACATTCACTGCCCCACAAGCTTCAGGATTCTCCTGCCTGTTTCTTATTGCTGGAGGTGTGCAGGGATAACAGATGTGTGTGCTACTTGTCTCTGTCTTACGAGGGTTCTGGGGATCCAAATTTCAGTCATTCTGCTTGTTTAACAAGAGCTTTCAATCACTGGGCCATTCTCAACTTAAAAAATACATTTGATTTTTCTATCTTTATTTTTATCCTTATATGTATTAATGGATACTTATTCCAAGATGGACTGGAAATGAGATCAGATCAGTTACCCATAAAGTATCCTGTCCAAAGTTTAAACAACCACTATTAATTAATTAATTAAAACTAGTGCACATTCCCTCCTTCTCCAGAGGCAGAACACCAAAATTCACAAAGATGAATTCCTTCATAAAGTTCCAGTCAGTTTATAATTGAAGCTTATACTTGCATAAATATACTTGGTTTGGCTTAACTTGAACTTTGGAAGATTCTCTACAACTACTGTTGCTATTATCATATACTTTTCTCTTAAAGGGAAAACCACTTTTTATGAGATCTTCACTTTTCACTTTTGAGTTTTATATTTTTTTCTCAAGTACATGATATGGGCAGATTTTGATTTTATAGAAAGACATATAAGATTGCACAACAGGCTCACAGCATAAAGCTTATAATTATTCAACATTCATAAATCTCTCTTAGCGTGTATTCTTGACAAGTTAGCATTTCTATGTGTAGGTCCCTTCTGCTTAGTGAAGAAGCAAATGTTTGGTTTCACACATCTCAAGAACAGCAACATGTCAGTATGTTTATTTTCACAGAATTGATGAAATTCACTGTTTTGTGTTCTACTGTTGTTGGATTTTTGTTTTCAGGCTGGGCCCTTTGTAGCCTTTGTGTAACTAAGGCTGATCTTGAGCTCCTGATTCTTCAATTTCCTCTTCCTAATTCCAGGAATGACAGAAGTATGCCATCGTGTCATCTTAATTCGCTGTATTGACATTTTTGTGACCTATGATCATGTGGACATTCAGTTGAAATGCCCAGAAGTAGGAAAATTATTGATGATTTATTATTCATTATCTATTGAACACTTGAGGTACTCTGCTTAATTCCTTAATGGATACTTCAAATTTACTTAAAGGATATGTAGTAGGCAGCTCACACTACTGGGAAGAACTCCCAGACCAGGCTCATTTTATGGGAGGAAGAAGGGATTTATTGAAGCTTATAGATCCAGGAGAAATTCCATAATGGTGAAGGAAGCTGGCCCTCAGAGGGGTTAGGAGGAAAATGACCCCACAGGCAGAGAGGGATAGCTTCAGACAGATGATGTCATGTCATGCTACACTCCCAGGCCACAGTTGACCACTCCTCAGCAAGGAAATCTTTAAAAGTCTGAACTTAAACTTGGGAGAAGGCTTTTTTTTTTTTTTTTTTTTTTTTTTTTTTTTTTTTTTTTTTTTTTTTTTTTTTTTTTTTTTTTTTTTTTTTGCTTTTTCCTTATATCTGGACTGCTGGTGAGGAAGTGATTGGGACCCGGTCTGTGAGTGCTATCTCTTCCTTCTCTCTGATCTCTTCATCAGAGAGGGGGGAGAGAAGGGAAATTTTCTTTAACATGTGTGTTATTTCGTTTCTTCACTTTTTGGGTGATTTATATGCTTTGTGTATGTTTTATGACCTCACGGACCACATGGTGATTGGTCTAACTTTCCATCCCACTTTTCCTTTTTCCAATTAAATATTTCTAGAATAAATGTGTGTAATTAAGATCTACTTCTCTCCCTGTGTATAATTATTTTGTATCAGAGGACACGAACTCGGAGGAGGGGGGGAATTCCAAAAATTCTCTCCGTGTTGTTTACTATATCAGTTACCATTTACCATATGAGCCCCCTTTCACAGGTCCAATCATAGAGAGGCACCCATCACTAGTACTATATAAACTCTAGTAAAGAAGAACTCCACAGAGCTCAGACTGCTCTCTGCATACCTTGGACTGGAATTCCAGATCTGTGCCCAGTAACACCTTAGGGCTAGACCCTAGGATCCACCCAAGGTGACACTTCCTCCAGCCTGAAGGCTGGAGACAAGTTTTTAATGAAACTATAGAATCTATTGCAGGACATCCATTCAAACTCCCAAAGGGTAGGTCTCCTTTGGAATTTTTGAATTACAACACACATGCCCCATTCAAAATCACAAGCAACATATAAACCAGAGAACATAAGAAGCAAAGTGTTGAAAAAAACAACTGTAGCTAGAAACACACTGCATTATTCCTTTTATTGTTAGCTTATTTCATCTAGAATATTTTTTCAGTTTTATTCTTGCTATCTTAGATGACCAAATTTACTTACAGTTTATTTTTAAACTTTGATTATATCAGAAGGGAATTCTGGTTTTGATCAACTCTACAATTAAATATTTCAAATACTTGATCAAAATATTCACATGAACACATCATGATTTTAAGTGGGAATTTATGTCTATTTCACCAAGAGTAGTGTCATAGTCAGCCACAGGCTGCTGGGATGAATCTCCAAACGAGGCACAATTTGGGGAAGAAAGTATTTATTGAAGTAACAGACCCAGGGGAAGTTAAGGAAAAAGGTTGGCTCCCTTTCACAGAAGCAAGCAGAGAGAGAGAGAGAGAGAGAGAGAGAGAGAGAGAGAGAGAGAGAGAGAGAGAGAGAGAGAGAGAGAGAGAGAGAGACAGCACCTCCAGAAGCAAGCAAGCAAGCACACTGTAACACACTGTAATTCCCAAAAATGCAGGACTCCAGACCGGTTCAGGCTCTTCTTTTGCATATCTATCCCTACTATTTTGTATCCAAATTAGAAAGGGTCAGTCCTCAGAAGGCTAGGCCAAAGTGACACTTCCTCCAGCCAGAAGCCTGGAGACAATTAATAATTTAAATAATTTAAATAATTTTAATAATTTAAATAATTTAATTAATAATTTAATTCTTTTGGAGGACATTATTCAAACTACCACAAGTAGGATTTATTAGAATAGATTAAAATGTAGGGATGCTTAGTGATTTTTGTAGTGATATCCATGAAAGCTGCTATGATTCACATACAGATGGTAGCAAGGAATTTGATTTGAAGATATGAGTGTTGGACATTTTTTTTAACTCAAACAAGAAAAAAATATCACCTTCCACTCTAATCATCTCAATTTGAAGTTCCTCATATTTATGCACTGCATCAATCATTTTTCTAACAATGATGATGAAAATGAAGTTCTGGTCTAAAAGCTTACACTTTAACTCTTTATGACTCCATAGCAGTTTTCCTACTCATGCCTTCCTTTCTTTATGGCTGAGAAGGTGGTGTTCATTACAGAGTAAAGTAGGTGCACTCAAGGGATGAGAGTTGAAATGGCCAAAGGGACTGTTGCAGAGGAGGTGAGTTATTGGAGAGCAAGCTTTGGGGTCTCCTAGTCAGAAACCCTTTGCTAAAGTTTAGCTCTATCTCTCTGCTGAAATTATTTTACATGGTATGGCAGAGGTGATGTCCAGCCTTTGATCATGCCATGTTTTCCCCTGTCATCATTCCCTCAAGATTGTTGGTCAAAATAAATCCTTTCCTCCCATAAGATGTTCCTGTTTGAGTGTTTTCTATCAAATCAAATTTTATATACATATATATATATATACATATATATATTCATGTATACACAGCTATCTATCATCTATCTTCTATCTATCCATCTACAGATGATATTTATAATTACTATTTCTTTAGAAAAATGAATTACATACCCAAGAGAACAAAATTTATAGAGTATTTAGATTTTCATTCTATTATTTGCATTAGTAATCTAAAATAGGCAATCTTCAATTATTAATTTTTATGATTATCTGCATGATTAATTGATTATTTGGAGGAATGTAACATGATTTGTTTATTCTGAGTAAAATATTGGACAATAGACATTACTTTTACAAATAATATTTAGTAGGGTATATTTTACAGAACAGACATTTCTAATGAAAAACATGCTAAATATTTCAAGTGTTAAATTTATTAAAATTGTGAAAAAAGGACTTAAGCTTATAAAATTAGGCAAATTAAATCAATAATTTAGCATTTTCTACATTTAAGAAGATTGGTATAAAATCAAATGATTCTATTTACCAAATGTAAAGTAGGAGAATAAGCTGCCATCTGTTCCAGTTATTCTAATTATGAAAAATAAAGCTCATAATGAATCTCATTTTGTGATCTTATTCAGACTATTTTTTAAAATTTATTCATTCATTTTCAAGCAGAGATACAGAGAGAGAGAGAGAGAGAGAGATAGAGAGAGAGAGAGAGAGAGAGCACACCAAGGCCACCACCCTGTGGGTCTGGCCCATATGGGACCTGGGGAATTGAACCCGGGGCCTTAGGCACTGGAGGCAAGTGCCTTAACCGCTGAGGAATCCCTCCAGCCCTTATTCAGAATATTGAGAGGAAATTTTCCATGATATTTTATGGTTTTAGCAGTTTTCATGAATGCTGCATTTTTCATAAATAATGTAGTTTTTCGTTTGTTCTTTAAAATAAATGTAGCCATATAGCAAGAAAAACAAATATATATATATATATATTCACAATATTTCACAATATTTTTCTGTGAATTTAAAGACATTTGTTTTTAATCTATCAATCATCAAAGCACATAATCAGAAAATTATAACTTTGACAATTAATATAGACTATATATGTGGTTGTTTTCATGTGAGTTGTTTCCCCATAGCCTCAAGTCTTTGTGACTAAGCCTCATACTTCTGTAATTTTAACAATGATCGTGTCATTGCGGGGACAAATCACCAAAACAAAAGCAGATGATAGGAGAAAAGGATTGATTTTGGCTTATAATTTAGACAAGAATTTTCATCAGGGAGGAGAAAGCATGAAAGAGGCTGGACACCACATCTCATCACACCAAGTGGAGGGTAGCAAGAGTAAGCTCACATTGACATCTTGTTGGGCTGAACTAAAATCCTCAAGGTCTGCCAGCATTGACACACCTTCTTTAGCAAGGCTCCATTTCCCAGTCTTCCTACCTTCCAATTTCCTAAGCCATCACCATGTTTTGGACCTAGTACATTTCAAAACACATGGCACTGTGGGGGCCGGTGGGGGGAGTACAGAGGGTTTTATAACCAAGCCCCACTTACCACCCTCAGCTCTCTGAACATCCTTTCTGCCACTGTGCTCTGTGACACCAGCTGTCTGCTCCTACATTTTTTCCCAGCCATGATACATCTTCCCATGGAAAGTGTAAACTGAAAATAATCTCATTCCTTCCACAAACTAATTCTGTTTGGGTGTTTTGTACCAGCAATGAGAAAGTATCTGACACAGAACATATCACCATAAATGCTCAGGAATGCAGAGTAATTAGTGTACATATACTCATAAATAATATACACAACCTATTTGTAATTTAAATATATGATTTAGACATATATTTGGGTCTAAAGCTGGGAATTCTCCTTTCTGTGCTTCTGTTTGTCCCTTATTAGTTTTTCCAGAGATGCTAGAAGAAGCCAGCTAGCATCCTCATCCATCTTACTTTTCCACAAATATTCAAAGGTTTTAAATATCGAGTCACTAAATTCCTTGCTCCTCGTAAGAGGTGACTCAGGATCACTAAAAACATCTATTTCACAGATCAAGTTAAATAATTCACACCATGGATTATCAGCATTCTTATTACCAACAACAGTGCTCTCCTTATTGCCTTTAGGGCCTTTAGTAGCACTGAAATTGAAGAGCTGACTCCAGATAGCCCCAAGGGCACTAGAAAAAGCCATTCTTACAATTCTGTTCCTCTAGAACCACTTCTGGTACCAACTTCTCTATTAGGGTTCTCTAGAGGAAACAGAGTTGATAGAATGAAGTATAATGAAAGGGAATTTATTGGGGTAGCTTACAACAGTCCAACAATTGCAGTCTGTAGGTCCACAGCTGAAGGAATCAGTAGCTGTTCAGTCCACGTGGCTGGATGTCTCAGCAGTCCCAGTCCAGCCCAGAAGGCCTGATGGTTTCCTGGGGAGCAGTGGCTAATAGTCCACGATGTGAGACTGAGGAAACTGGGTTCCAATGTCCAGGAAGGGTAGGAGAGCAGGATGCGAGGGCAAGTCACAAACCAGCACCAGCAGCCGGGGGAGGAAGGAAGAGCGTCTCCTTTCCCCTAAGCTTCCTTATATTAGTCTCCTTCTGGAAGGCCCACCCAGGATTACTATGGATTAGCTCAAATTGACAAAATTAACCATCACAAGTCTTCTCCAAAATCCCAAAAGGAATTTGTCAATCTTTCCTGCAGGCAAACTCAGAGACCCGCCCAAGATTATTATGGATTATTACATTGGTCAAATTGACAAATAAATTTAATTTAGATATGCTAAGCAAGGGCGTTGGAAGCTGTTCTGTTCATGTGGAATAATTTTGAAAAAAACAAAAACACATGACCCATAACACAAATAATTCAAACATATAGAAAGTCAAGAAAGATCACATCATTAAATTCTATGATTCTATGTAGATAAATGGACTAGAAAACAAGATAAATGAAGTGACCATTCACCATGAGTGGGAAGGAAGGTCTCATGGCTTGTTTGTTTATATAGTAGAATGTGGAAAATAATATACCCACAAACTAACCAAGGTTTACCATTTGGCATCTTTCAAGCCTTTATCTATGCCAAGAATATTAGATAATCCCTGAATAAAATAATCAATAAGGGTTTCTGACCAACACTGAGGGAATAAATTGCTGTTCAGTTTAGGGGAAGATCAAAAAGGTTCTTGTAGGATCTTTCCACTGGAATCATCTAGTTGAAAGTTTTAGGTCCTAATAGGATTATAGTCTGAAAAATTATATTACAATAAATCTATGCAATATGTATGTAACAGATTTTTAGTTATAAAATAAATATATTTAATAATATTAACATACATGGATATACCTATAGAACACACTAAGGACAGAGTTGCTTTAAAGAGGCTTTAACCTTTGCATTCATGTTGATGGGAAGATATTTGATAGACAGCAATTAAAACATGTGTATTATAATTCTGTTTATTAGTATACTACCACAGGTGCTACACTTAAAATATTATTAAAAGACAGGTGAGTAGTACTTATTATTTTTCATCTGGTTGATTTAGAATCAATTAAGAAATGTTACTTGGGTGTGGAGGTGATGTCTATAATCCTAGCCCTGGGGAAGCTGAACCAGGAAGATAGCAAGTTTGAAGGCCACTCAGGGATACACAGTGAGGAGGCCATGCCTCAAAAAGTAGTAATTACTTAAAAACATAATATTTTATAGATTGAGATTTCTTTCTTTCTTTAAGACTTTCATACATTAGTGTAAAATATATTCCTTGTTTAAAAAGAATAAAAAAAACTTGACTTTTTAATTTTGGTAATTTTAGGGATACTGCAGGAAATCTTTTCAACTCTATAAATTAAACATTAATAAAGCCTTGATAAAAATTTATTAACAATTTTTGTACATGCACACAATGGGTAATATCCTCCTATATTTTTTCATTTGTCCTATTTCACATTCCATTCACACTTGACACCTTCTTCCAATCAGAACCATTTTGATGTCACCTTTTTCATGTGTGTGTGTGAGAATGAGAGACAGAGAGAGAGAGAGAGAGAGAGAGAGAGAGAGAGAGAGAGAGAGAGAAGTGATGGGGTTATTTACCAGCTCATATGCAACTTCTCAGTGGTTATACCACTACAGAAAATGTCTCACCCTCCTCTTGCAACCATTAACTACCACCAACCTCTCAGGAATGGATGGGGAGTATGTACAAAATTATTAAGATAGCTGCTTCCTCTATTCTGTATTGAGAGGACAGCAAAGAATCTCAACACTGACTTTTAAACTATTGATTGATTGATTGATTGATTGATTTGAGAGAGAAAGAGAGGCAGATACAGATACAGAGAATGGGTCCACCTAGGACTCTAGCTAATGCAAACAAACTCGAGTTCCAATGGTCCCCCTGTGTATCTGGCTTTATGTGGGTACTGGGGAATTCATCCAGGGTCCTTAGGCTTTGCTGGCAAACACTTCAACTGCAGAACCATCTCTTCAGCCAGAGTCGCAACACTTTTCAATCTGGCCTTTTGAAAGATTAACTATAGAAACAGAGTCACTGAATCAAAAGTCAAGTCTTTCTTTGTCTATGGAAATGTTTGTGGTATTATTAAAGAAAGATTCACTTCCATGAAAATTCTTGATGAGAATCAAGACAGTACAGGTGAAACCAGGGCAGAATACATCTATGATAAGTAAATAATTATGATATTGGCAGATTTTTATAAAGTTTACATTTTGCAAAATTTTGTCACCCACTTTTTCCATGCCATGGTTATAGTAAATTCCAAAATTGCACTCTGTTTGCTACATTACAATAGTTTAAATCTATACTTAGCAGTTTCAGATCTCTGAGGACTTTTGATTTATTTTTATAATGGGGATCAATAGGGTTGCTTTATATTCATGTTTCTAAATTCTAGTTAAATATTACTTCAAATTATTTTTGATACCTATGGAGAAATCAAAGTTAAACTAAGCTAAAAGTAATTAATTTCTTAACAGGAAATGCCACAAACATAACAAAATACTAAGCAGTTCAGTAAAAGCACTGCTATCAGGTTTTCCCTTTCCATTGTGATGACGGTTGAAATGAGGTGAAAAACCTGATACTTGAGAAGATGATTTCTTACTGACAATGAGTTGTTGATTGAATTATTGTATATAAGTGGGTTATTGCAGTAAAATGGCTATTTTGTTATATCATAAATATTAACTCTCACAATGGGATTATATTTGGATAAAAGGGTAGTTAAATTTATTAAGGTAAAGTGAGATCACATAGTTGAACTCTAATCCTGTATAATTGGGTTCCTGGAAGTGAGTTTCGACATGTGTACATACAGAGAGAAACACACTGTGCATTTGTTGCCAACCAAACCCTCAAGTGTGGCACAGAATAAGTTTGGACAATCACAAATTGATTGATGCCACTATCATTTGAGCAGATTAAATAGCTCTTGGGTTGTAGACATTACTATAGTAAGTAGTTTGACCATGTCTTCTTCTCTCACAAGTTTCGGCCTTCTGGTTTCTCTTTGAGATGATAGAATGAGACAGCTCTCACAAGATAAGACCACATTGATATTGAACATCTTAGTTTATAAAACTGTGAGAAATAACTGTCAGTTCTTTACCTATCATTATAGTCTTCAGTGTTCTTTTACAACAATAGCATGTGGTTCCCTGTAGCTTATTTCTGCATTAAACTAACAGGATAATATGCTTTCTCATTACAGGCCAATTTGCATGTGCTATGTGACCAGCCTACCACTGATCTACATGCTCAGGCCCTCTTGTATGTTTTGAATCACTTAAGATTATCAGGTTACTCATAATAGCTGATGCAATGTGACATCTGTAAAAAGTTGTGAAATGAAACTTTTAAAGGAATAATAGCAATAAAATAAGAATGAAAATGTTCAGTACAAACACAATTTTTTTTTAACTTTCAAAAGGTGTTCATCTGAATCTGGTTGATCCACAGATGCAGATCTAGTAATCACAAGAAGCCCATTCATTGTAATGTTCATCTTTGTCTCCTTTGGTTGGAAGCTGTGTGAAATCAAAATGCATGGGCTGTGAAGGGCCTGAGGATTTACATCACCTGTATGCTTGGAAATTATGGTGTCATAGATTTATAAATGTTGGCATAACACACCGTCTCCTGCTTCAAGGACAAAGACATATTTTACTCTTAAATTTACAGCATAAATTTCATGTTTGCATCGATGGTCATACCCTCCAGGACCTCGAGTTGATGCAAAAAGGCACAGGTCAATGCTGAACAAGAAATGCTTTTGTGTCACAAGTAGGGAAATCCCCAAATGCATATGTGTGTGTAGCCATTTGGTTCCAACTTTGTCCAGAAGAAATATATCATCTCTGTTATTCTGGACAGGGAACAAATTTATACTCTATTCCTGAGAGGCACATTATCCCTGCTGGCCAAAGCTGTTTGCTATCCAATATATACTTGAAATAGTATAAAGTAAAGCTGTTAATATCTCTGGCTCAACAATATGCTAAGTGAGACTCATGGAAAATTTTTCCTCCTCAGCATTCCTTGTCCACACTGTCTTGGATTCTGCACAATTGTATCATGAATATATCACCTGACTGGCTAATGTAAAATGTAGTGAGACCAGTCTGCTAAAATCATTGGCATTGTTTGCTATGAGCCTCCAAGTCAAAGAATGGTGCAGAGTTTCAGTACTGACTCGGTTATATTCAGAACTTCACAGCTTTGGATCTTTGGTCTAGTATAAGGAACTTCATATAGCATCATAGGATACTTTAGACATGAGGTAACTTTGTTTTAAATTTCTATACTGCAATTTTTCTATTTGACTAGAATGCAGCATTATGCTTTCACAAAAAATAGCATAACATTTTTTGAAAACAGTAGGATACTTTATTTTATTTTACTTTAATGTAATAATTAATTATGGTTGAGAAATGGTATGGTTTGTCAGAAATTGGGACTAACCTCAAAAATTGTCTGTCTTTGTCACTGAACATACAGAGGAAAATTCATTGGTGACCTTCAGACACATTAGCTACACATTCAGTTCCATGAAAACACACATCATGAAGACAAATGTAAGTGAACACATTAAGGTAGAAGTGGGTATGGTTGCAAAGAGGTTCAGTGGAGGGTTATGAGAGGAGGGGGCAAAGAAGAGTGGTGGGAAGTGATTATCATCAGAGAATGTAAAGTACAAGAATGAGCGTTGTCAGTGAATGCTAAATCACATTTCAAAAGCATGGTCCAAAGTGCTACAGTAAAACTATTTAGTTCTCTGCACACATTCTTAATTCAGTAAACTGCTTTGTAGAGTTCCTGTTTTACATTTGATCTTCATATTTTTCTTAATCTTATATTTGTATTTGACCAATGCCAGTTATATCTATAAACTTGAAATTTTCTGTTTTATTAATTTCTTTCATTTTAAAAAAAATCTTGATTCTTTGTGTTTAGAGACACAGCCTCGCTATGTAGCCCAGAATAGCCTCACATTTAAAACTTTTCTCTCTGTGTGCAAGGATTAAGGTTGGTACCACCGTGCTAAGCAAATTCTGAATTTAACATAAAATTTGTTTGTTTATTGTTGTTAGGCTTCCTATTTCTTTACTTTTAGCATACATTCCATTAACCCTTTAAATATTTGTGAATTAAAATAATGAGTCACTTGCAATATCCAACAGTCATTTTACACTGTTTTGTTTCTCTGAATAATGCATACACTGTTACTGCTTCACATATTTTAATTTTTTTGAAGACATGATATTTCCTAAGCTTCAATGGAGAAAGTTTCTGTGTTTTTCTCTGAAGAGCATTGGATTTTCCTTTTCCCATACAATTAATATATCTGCAATGCAATCTTAAAGCTTCACTGTCTGTTATATAAAGGGTTTGTTGTGTTATCTGGGGCATGATCCCTAGCAGTATGCCCTGGCCTTTTCTAGGTTAAGATCCTGGCACTGAATTCCAGGACTGTTTGAAGAATTTATTTATTTGCATGTGTGTTGTGGGGTGCATTTGTTTGAGGTTTTTATGTGAATACACATGTTTTTTGTGTTAGCATATGAAGTACATAAGTGTACATAGACATGGAGGTGTATTCTTCACTCACTCTTTACCTTATTTTGTGAGATAAGGTCTTTTCCTTGTACCTTTTTAGCTAGTCTAGTCTAAACATTGAGCCCCAGGTATTCCCTGTCTCTATCTTCCCAGCAGGGGGACTACAGGCATGCAGCCTAAAGCCATGGGGGACATTTTACACGTGTTAGGGATCCAACTTGAGTTCTCATGTTTGATGGTGGCATTTGACCAACTGAGCCATTTCCCCAGACATTTTGTAGACTCTCCAGGTCAACTAGGCTTCCTGACTATAGCAAAGTGTGTGTGTGTGTGTGTGTGTGTGTGTGTGTGTGTGTGTGTGTGTGTGATGCATTCATAAGCACAAGTTTAAAGTTTTCCAGACTTTCAGTGATCCTGGCTTGTGGGGATGAACTGTAAGAACAAACTGTGAGAATGATCTATGAGAACGAAATATGGAAAAAAAACAGTGGTGATATTTCTGATAGACCTTGCAAATAAATAGCATATCTAAGAATATTGCTGTGGAATGCTAAATTCCTTACTGTCACTTGCTTTAAAGCTACTATTATGACTGCATAATCCACCCACTTGAAGCAATGTGACTGTTTCCTCTGTCTTGGTGTAGCTGTGGCCTGAATAGCACAGAGACCAATATAGACAAGCAATCCTTAGAGATGCTGACTGTTCTTAATATATGCTCCATGATCCTTTCCACAGAGCCTGAAAAAAAAGTACATGTCTAAGAAGTAGTGATCATAGCATTGAAGCACAAGGTTAGTAACTACGGGCCCTCAGAACTGTTGAAGGCAGCAGGTGGGTTTAATGCGATTGCTCTTGTGGTCAGAGTGTGTATGTGTTCTGGATCAGCAGAGTCCAGCAGGTCATGCTCCTAAATCCCTTCCTTTAACAAATGTTCAAGGATTATCCAAGGTCAAAAACTCCTTACCCCTTGCTCAACTTGTTCACATTTTACTGTTTTTTCACTGTTCAATAAAAATACCAATGAGTACCTGTATGCAAAAGAGGAAGCCACAGCTGCAATGATGTCGGAGCAGCGGTGACTGCAGGTGCAGCAGGTTTACTAATGGCTTAAAGTAAACGTCTCTTCAGTTTCCTTTTTCCCTCAGGCTGCAGCGAGGGTAGCTAGCCCACTCCTGGGATGCTTATACCAGGAGTTAAAGCTCTCCCCTCTCTGGCGCTGCTCCCAGAAGCAGCTTTTCCCCTTCTGGATAGGAAAGTTCCAGAGGTTAGCATTCTCTAAATTCAGGCCTGAGTCCCCTACCCCCAAGTAGGGCACTGATTTCTCTCTGCTTATATGTCCAGGTTTTGCAGATATTACCAAGCATTGCAGTATCTGTGGTAAGTCCATCTAACACTGAATCTCATTACAAGTTGCTTTCATATTCTAGGAATCTTTCTGTGATCAAATCAATAGCATTCCCCAAGCTGCCATAGAGAGTGAAGCTCTGTTTGTTAGAATAATGCTGTTCTCAAGTCACACGCTTTCTCTTTTAGCTTCCTGAAGTCACTTTTAATGATTGGTCTTCCTGCTACCCAATTAATTTAAACATTATCTGGTTTAAACATTATCTGATAGTAATAACTTTTCTATATGTTTATTGTCATCAGGCATTAACATGGCAGACTTAGTCTTATTGAGCAGTGTTGAGACGTGTTGACATTATCCACGTCATTGGGCTTTTTCTTAAGAAGTTAAAAGCAAGACTTTCTCTATGATACATGCTTCTGATTTAAGTAGCTAATATAGTTACAAAATATTCTTCGAAAGATAAGAATTAGAGAGCCTGCTGACAAAATAACAATAAAGCATGGAATGAGATTACTGAATATTTTCACTGACTTTCAAATCTTTAAATGCATCAAATGTTAAATCATTGCTCTTTAGATCTTCCTGGATCCATGATTTTACTGGAACATAAAGAGATAATTATAAATGTACTGTCAACTAATACAAGCTAATCATTCAGAGGGAAACAGAGGGAAAAAATTGAATCTCCGATTTCATCACAGTTACATCCATTTTTGCTGAGGATGATTAATGACTTATTGTCTTCTCCATAGTAAAGCTAGAAAAGAACTTACTAACAGATAAAAATTTTACTTACCAGTGAGAAGCTATGTGTGATCATTTTTTTAAAACTGAACTTATTTTTATATCACCTCATAATATCACATCAAACATATATACATATTTGTGATATATTTGATGATATATTTGATATATCAAAATCTGCTCTTCTTTTTTTATTTTTTATTATCCATAATTAGATACACTTAATAAGGGAATAATGTGTTGATGTCTCCAGTTCCCCTATTTCCCTGTTTCCTGTCCCTGGTCAGTTGGATATCTTCCTCCGTGGGCAGTCACATTTTTACAACTATATTGATAGCAGCTCAATTCATAATAGCCAAGAATTGGAGTCAACTCTAATGCCCATCCATGGAGGAATGGACAGCGAAACTGTGGTATATTTACATGTTGGAATTGTAGACAGCTGAAAGGAAAAATGACATATCGAAATAGAGGAAAAACTCTGCTCATCTTTGAAAGGCATTTTAATTATACATATTTTAAACAGTTTTATTTATTTATTTGAGGAGAGAGAGAGAGAGAGAGACACAGAGAGAGAGAATGGGCATACCAGAGATCACAGCCATTGCAAATGAGCTTTGGATGCATATGCCACTTTGTGCATCTAGTTATACATCGATACAGGAGAATTGAATCTAGGTTGTTAGGCTTTGCAAGCAAGTACCTTAGCCATTGGACAATCTCTTCAGCCTGTGATTAGATCTTAATTCAGAGCTTTAACAGTTATTAAAAAAGGAGTATCAAATATATTATTATTTCAATGGTTCATTTACTGAGTGAAAATAAATACTTTTAATATAAAGATCAATTTATTGCATGTATTAGTAAACTACGATCACTGGCAATATGTTCTACAAATGCTTAATTGTTTTGTTCATTACTAAGGACTTTATTTGTCAAAGGCTAGTCTATTCCAATTAGTTTTTTTAACATTAAACTATCATCTGCATATTATATCTGATAGCAGTCCATAGACTATGAAGTATGTGGAAATAGTATAGATTTAATTATGAATTCAGTAACCATATATTAAACCAAACATTTTCTTAAATAAATATTTCTCAACTATCAATTGGCTACACTGATTGATGTATAGAGAATCAATTTTTAGTATTTAAGATTCATTACAATTATCTTTTCTTTATTTCAGTTAAAACTGGAATTTCATTTGCAATATCACAATAACACTAATACTACTTGTTAAGAACATCATGACTATATATCAATATAATTTTATAGGCTGTACATATATCTGTGGAACTATTTATGTTGTTATTATTTTACAGAGTACATTTTATTTTAGTGAAAATTAATTCAATAATTTTTTCTGTAGTAATAAAAGACATTACCTGGTCTTTGAAATCAGCTACCAAAACATATTAATAATGCTGAAAAAAAACAAACACACTATTTCATATGTGTGTGTGTGTGTGTTTTGTTTTTCAAGGTAGGGTCTCACTCAAGCCCAGGCTAACCAGGAATTCACTATGTAGTCTCAGGCTTGTCTTGAACTCACAGCTTTGATCCACCAACCTCTGACTCCAGAATACTGGGATTAAATCCATGTACCACCACACCCAGCAATAACGTTGACTATTCTTGGTTCTTTGTGTAATAAGCTTTCTTTTGACTCAAAGTATTATGGTAATTTAAAAATATCTGACACTCATTTGTGTATCTTTGAGTTCCTGCAGTTTTCTGCATTAGAAAAGCCTGATAAGCTATGATGTCTAATTGTCTCCCAGTAGAATAATATCTTAATTAATTGATCCAGTTACATCTTTATTCTGCTCATCAGTGACTGGGAGAATTCTTTGTGTATTTTATTACCTGCATAAATGTGAAGCACTTTCATATTTTGTTTTTAATTCTTAACCAAAGCTTGCAAAATTTTTATAAATTGCTCATCATAAGTAGAAACTAAAGATTGGCTATGTAATAAATTAAAAGCGTACTTGGCATGAAACAGGCCAAGGTCGGGTTGGCAGCTCTTGAATTTTGCTTAAAAAATTATTCTTCTTTGAGCCAAAAGATGATTTGGAAATGTAGTTATGGCTTTGTAATTATTTGAACATGTCATCTAGATTCTGCATTCCATTGTACACATTTAAGCATTGTAAGTATATACATATATGTTATAAATTTATTTGATTTTAATATGTGGAAACTAGATTTAGCATTTTATATACACACATATGTATATATATAGATATAAATCAGATATAAATACAGACATACATATAATAGTAAATGAATATATGTATACATATATATACATAATAAGGTGAATATGATCAAATTATAGTGATGAACATGCATGAAAATGCTATAATGAAACCTATCGTTTTAAATGCTGAGTGGAAAGTTTGGAGATAAATATGTTGATATATTTATTATCATTTAAATTGTGGTATTAAATCATGTTCCCCTGGGAAGCAGTGTAAGATGCAGAAGTTATGACTATACAACCATGAAATGATAGACTACAAAGAAGTGTTAGGTATACAATCTGGTTGCCATGACCTTGAAGCCACACTTGAGAGATTTCTTGAAGCTTATCCATCTGGACACAGTGCTCTCCTTAGAGTAATGGAAATTTTTTTCTTAATTCCTCCCAACCTTTGTAGGATCTGGGGACTCATTAGTAAATACTAACCTGGAAAAAGAATCCTTAGAAATGTAGCTCCATTAGAGGGTGGTAATATACTAAAAAAAAATGTTGTCTGTAAAGGTTTTCATCAACAGGCTTCTATCAAGGGACCAGACAGTGTCTTTCATGAATAATTCTACACTATAATTATACACGCTGGACTCTAGGATCTGAAAAATCTAATCATTGTTCTTCAAAAGTGAATAGCTGAGGCTATAGAAAATATGTCTGTCCCCCACCCATGACACTACATCCACTCCATTCATGGTAGTGTCTTTTAAGATGTCTAACAACAAACAAGGCTAACTGATTAATGACTATACCCAGCAGTTTATGTAGTTCTGTCCTCATGTGGCTCCAACATAGTGTGTATTCCTGGACCTGAAACTTCTGGCACTTTTCTTACAGGCCTGTTCTCTCCAGGACAAATGGTGGCCAGTTCATAGTCCTTCCCACATTTTCAGTTTTTACTGTTGATTACTCCCACTGTTATCTGATGGACGCACCATGAAGTGTTTTTTTTTTTTAAACTCCACTATGTGACCTCAGTTAACCACCCTAAAAATAGGCTCACGATTACACTTTGTGTGTCCAGAGAATTGGGTCAAGTCTGCAAATAGAGCATACAACCTTGAATTGGCTATCACAGACTACTTGGTCCTCCATCTTTTGCCTTCTTCTGGTTATATAACCACATTTCCTGTTTACTGCAAAGGGAAATGTGCTCTCTCCCTATGAAATGCTCTGGTTATATTGCTGAGTGAGCCAGCATCTTCTGGATGCTGGCAGGTGTGTGCCATCATCTAACCATTGCTCAGGTAGGCATGCATGCTCCAAAACTCTCATCACAAACCAAACCCTATAGTTATACATCACTGTTCTTCAGTTGAGAGTTAACATTCAACAATGCCTCATTATGATGTTCCGTTCACCAGTATGTTTTTGATGGAATTTGTTTTAACAGTGGTCTTCCTAACCTGTCCTTCGCCATGAATGTCCTGTGGCCCTCATGCTTCCTCTCAGCCTTCATTCCATCATAGGTACTTCACTAATTCTTTACAAATGTCTTCCTTTCTCTTCAGCCATAGAGTCTCAGACATCTCCATTCAGCATGTGCTACCGCATTTATAAGGTTCCATGAGGTCCTACACTATCAAGCTGTTTTTCAGGTTGATAAATCCTATGCCCCATGCAATGACCTCTCACTCAGTAAATACCTACATATTCAGTCTTTTAATCAGGATTCTTTGATCAAATACTTTCAAACGTATTCAAATTGTGATCTTCTGCGTTCAGCCAATCTATTTACAGATTTCTCATACTTACTCCTTTTCCTCCTTATATCCAACATAAAGTTATATAACTTATGTTGAGAAATAATGGTGGTTTTTGATGGGACAGCCAAGTTCTACTGAGAAGCACATATTACCTGTGAGCATATGTTAGCTCACAGGCACCCTTGCCTTCATGAGTGTGAACAAGAGATATTCAACAGTGTACCACACCCCTAAGCTATGTGGTTGGTAAGTATACTCAGTGTATTTAAATTTATATTTAAGTACATTTAAATTTATCTGTGTATGTATTTTTGAATGGCTGCTTTAATTTTTGTTATACATTTTAACACTTTTCATTGTCCATTTGCTTTAAATTACAATTAACTGCTTTACTGCTCCTAGAAAGTCATTTCAAATGGTTAAGATAAAACAAAGAAAAACATCAAGTTATAAAGACTAATGAAAAATAACATACTAGGGTAGAAATTTATGTAGAGATGATCTTGCCAAATTTCTTACTATTTTATCAAAATGCACTGAATGAAGAAGAAAAGAAGTTATTTTCCATAAATCCATACAAAATTTTTTAACTTAATTCATCCAATTACCAACCCATTACTATTCCTGCCAAATTGATTTATGGATCACTAAACAAGGTAGGTAAACAATCTTACTCATGTTAAAACAGATAAACAGAAGACTTTGATGGAACCCTTTTCTGATACACTTTTTAGGTTTCAAAATTAACTACATGACTTTCAGTAAGTCCTAAATACTTGTGGTATAGTAAGTTCTAATGCAAGGTTTCTTAAGATATGCTGTTTTTCAGACACATGGACTTCACAGACTTTTTTCACAAATAGAACAATGAAGGAAAAAAAATAAAAAAAATTGTAACAAAATTAATTCATTTCTGTAGTATGCATAAATTATTGGGTGTATGTGTGTGTATGAGGTGTAGATGTGTGGTGTGTGTGTGTGTGTGTGTGTGTGTGTGTGTGTGTGTGTGTGTTATACATGTCTGCACAGATCGTGTGCATGGATAGACACACATACAGAGGCCAGATGATGATGGCAATTATGTATCTGGGACAGTTTCTCACTCAATCTGGGGTTCATCCTTTCTTTCTGACCAGGGACCACTGGAGGTCCTCATTTCTCTACCTCACCAGCATCATGGTTACAGGTAAGTGTGGCCACATCCAGCTTTTTAATTCATGCATGTTCCAAGGGTTGAACTCAGATTCTTGTGCTTGCACAGTATGTTTTCTTAATCACTGAAACATCTCTCCAGCCCTGTATTCTTTTAATAATTATTATTTTTGGTTATATAAGATGTTGCTCTGTACATTTTGCTTATTTTTGAAGTTTCCATGTTAGACTGTTTAAAGCACTGGATCTATGATCGAAAGTACAACTAGTAAGGCTCCTTTGTATTATACTCAGTGGTAATTATTCATGGGCATCATTTTGCCTAGCCTGCAGTCTGAAAATGTTCTCCATCAAGTGGAAGGGTTGTTTTGCTGCTTTTGTTGTCCATGTTCAGCTTGCTGGAAGATGGACATATGACACAAACCTACGGCATAACTGTCATGCTTCCATCAGAACTCCTTCTCTAGGTTCAATTGTCCTACACTGTGACAAATGGGGAGATAGTATGTGGAGTAAGAAGCATTAATTGAAAACAACAAACTGATTTTGAAGGCACAATATAATAAGGAATAAAATCTGTGAAGAAAGTCCACCTTCATATCAGTGAATGGCATCCGTATTGAAAAATATAATTTTGTCTATTGTGATTTAAATAATCTATTAACAAAAGTACAACTATCAGTCAGGAATATTTTATTTTTACTTCTAGAACACAAATAAATGGGTAATTTTTGCCTACAATCATCTTTAAATTATACATCCTGTTAACATGACTGATTTCAACATAATTAAACATTATATCTAATTTTAAACAGATATAAACACTCATGAATATATCTGTGTACAATGATCGCAAGTGCCGTGGTTGATAGAATGGTATTTGAAAGAAGAAAATCCTTCTACCCAAAGGAAGAGGGATAGAAACAGATTCACAAAATAAGCCTATGCAGAAATAGAATCCCTTCCATTAATCTAATTCAGTTTCACTGGCCAAGGTTTTGTAATACATGTTTCTGCACTGTAGAAATGTCAATTAATGTGATAAAGGAACTTCTTCAGAGACATATCACAGAATGAAATCCTCAAATTTTACATTTTGTCACACTGTGCAATACCACAGATAAATGTGCTTTTGAAATTACTGTGTAAGAAATGATTCTGAAAACCTGAAAGGTCATGTCCTCCCCCCATGTCTGAGAGATTACAAGCATGGTCATGTACTAAGAATAATTAAGCCCCTGGGTAAGTCGATCAGCAATTCTAATGTATATTTTCTTTTATTTCTGTTCCTAAGATGTTTAAATGTGGATGGTTCATTTGATAGCAATGTTTACACATAAACATCTGTTCATTTAAAAGCATAGGATTAAAGTGAGTATGAATGAATCAGGTTTCTTAATCTAAACTTCAAGCCTTTGCACTACAAAATATGAGTATATTGAATAGAGATTTTCCATACTAAGAAAAGAGGAGCCAGTTTCTTGCTTTGAGATGTGATTAACTTAATTGAAATAGAATAAATGCATACAAATGCTATGGGTGATGATGGCTCTACTTACTATTCAGTGAACTAAATTAATAAAAAGAAGTAGGAGACTTTCTCCATTCTTTCAGATATGCAAATTTAACAATTGGTAGATACTCTGCAGTATGAACTCGGATTTTCAGGTCCATATTGTGTATAGGTAGGGAAATGAGTGAAAATTAGCCTAATAATTTTTAATAATAATTAATGCCAATAAAAGAGTAAGAACTTAATCTCTTACCTAATAGTGCTTCCAGAATAGCCGAATACTGAGAATGTATGTTCAAGAAACTGAATCCAGTAAGAGTTTGGTGAAATTTTTTAACTCTTTTTATGAAACTTTTTTCTTCCATCTGGAAAACTATTATATCCATCGTCATTATATTCTTTATATTACAGAGTTTCAATCCTTGAGAATCCCACTCTGAAACTAAACAGATATCAGCAAATGTTCAAAATACAATATAAGGAAATAGGCAAAGTGAGAAAGCACAGATGGGATGGTTGGGGAGACAGATGTGGTGCTAGACATTCTTCGGTGGTCAGGAGAGTACTTCTGCTCTCCTGGGATTCTAGAATCCCTCAGCAGTGGAACACTCAGGATCAATGGGCATGAGAGAAAGTCCAATTTGTAAGCAAAAAACAGGATGCATGATAATGTAAAGTTTTTTTTGGTGGAATTGAAAACATTTTCTAATACTAATTAGTATGGAGACATGGAATAGGAGATTTTATATCCCTTGCAGACTAGCAGGTGAATCGGTGACAGTTGCACAAATGCTGGCAGAAAACACAAAGCTAGGAGCCAGGGACAGAAGATGACAGTTTGTTACAGCAGTAGCTGTAGCCAGAGGATGGGAGGGAATATCCTTGTGTCATTTTTGTGAGCTTTTATTTTTAGAGAATGACAAGCAGAAGGTATTCTGATTTCAATGGTAAATGTTCCCCATAGGATCATGC
>PVHP010009828.1:0-21796 GCA_004024765.1 Zapus hudsonius | reverse complement strand
ATATAGAAGTCCAGGTGGCATCTTCATAAGGATTATGTCCTGATCTCTCTATATTTGCTGAGCAGTTAATACATACACATGTAGAACAAGGCGTGGATTACAACGGGACATGCCTAGGTCCAGTCCTGCAGTACTAGTCAAAGGATAAATTAAAGAAAATAATTTTCAAAATTCTTAAAATTTGACACATATTTCAAATAGAAATGCTAATATTATTAAAGTCAAAATATTTTAATAAACCTGAAAAATCCCCAAATATACTCATATAAAATTGCTTTATCAGAGCAGAGGCTTTCAGCAACTCACCTTATATAAATGATTTTGATAAGGTGTTAAATATGACATTTGAATGGAACACTACATTTTGGATTTCAGAGAAGGTACAACAATCGTTAATTTTCAGAAATATTAAAAAAGCATTTTTAATGTTTAGTGCACTTCTGCATGAGGTACTACTTGTTCATGATCCAATGAAATACAAATATTTTCTGGCTATTTCTTGCTTTACATAAAAAGTTATTGGGTTTATAGGTAGAAATTCACTTATATAGATGTTTTATCCTGCTTAAAGGGTATATTGTATTCAATTTTAATAAATGAGGACATTTCTGTTTTAATTATTACATTGCAGTTTAGAAATAATGAAATTTTACATTCCTACTAAGGGTGAGACAGGATCATTTCCCACATCACCAGCTTTTGTTGCTATTTATTTACTTGTTGACTTTTCTCTTGTTGGTTGAAACTGATCAGAAAGTAAACTATCAAATATCCCATAATCAAAGGGCCAGCACAACGTAGAGTAATGCTCTGGCCTGTTTCTCCCTGTCCCAGTCATTAGTTACTTCCCACACTAAACTGTTGATCAAAGAGACCCAGAAGGTCTCCAAAATAAGACAGGCTTATGTCAAAGCTCCTGAATACTCTCCCCAGGCAAAAATAAGACTCAATTGCTGAAGATACCACAGACTGTCCTCACTCAACACTGAGAGACCCTGGTAGATCCAGAAGGGAAACCAGTCCCCAGTTAGTATCAAGTAGTGCTAGAAGGCTTTACATTAGCAACCAGGGGAAATTCTGAGAAAGAGGTAATCCATATACATCATTGAAGGATGCTAGAGAGAAGGCTTTAGATGCTGCTAAAAGGTAGAGACCAGTAACCCAAGAAGTGTCCATATGTGCTAATTGGCTGAGATCTGCTCAGTGGCAGGTAACCCTTAGCTGTAACTGTAATTCATGGTAAATCCATATGAGGACCAAGAACATGGACTACTAGGGGAAACCCCGTACTAACCAGAGATCTACACCCATTAGAATCTTGACAAATTAACAATGTTTGTCTCATTTAATCTATTCTGCTCTCACTTTCCTTTGAAGATTCTGTTTATATGTTGCAGAAGGCAGAGAGAACTGTGGACAACCCAACCCCACCAAGGGTTCACCCAGGCAGGAGATGAACTACCCCTAACTTATTAAATGGAGCCCAAATGAAACCTTTGAGGAAGTGGTGAGATGAGCAAGAGACCTACCTCTACAGAAAGTCAGATAACCTCGGAAAGGATAGTGGAGACAGACACCAAGGATATCCAACACAATCCAAAGAAAAAATCCACAGATTCTTTAGACCTCAGCAGTAAAAAGACCTAGGACTCAGTCACCATGACTTAGGATCTAAGTGGAAGAGGAGGCGGAAAGATTTTAAGAGCCATGGTGGGGGAGAGAGAAAAAAAAAATTTGGCTGTTTTACAATCCATAGCCCCCTATCCCATGGATTGGTCCAGCAAGCCTCAGTAGGAGGACCCCTGCCCCAGCAGGTTGGGGACAGTGAGGAAGGAAATGGGGAGAACATCATAAGATTTGCTAATACATTGTATCTAATTATTGACAACAAATATGGGAAAAAGGGCCAGCAAAATAACCACAAAAGAATGCATCTGGTAGAAAAACAAAACAAAAGAAAACAAAACAACCAACCAAACAAACAACAACAACAACAAAAAATGAAATATGTTCCAGACACCAGACTCTAAGGTGAAAAGCAAAGTTAAAATTAACTGTACAGTTTTGCTGGTTTATGAGACCCATGGGATCAGCATTGAAAGCACTGGAAGAAGCAATGGTCTGCACTTTGAGAAATTTAAAAGAGAACCAATTATGTCTCTAATGTCATATCAATACTCTTTCCTGGCTTCTTTTCTACATTCCAGTCCTGTGTAATGTTCCTCATGTGTTCTGGGATGACTTATGCATATTCACTCCAAGGCCTTCCTTAACATAATAAATGTTTGTTTCTGCTGGCAACTTATCTTTTTCATCCATCAAAAGATCTGGTTCTTGATTGCTCATTCAACACTTTCTTCCAGCGATGTTGAAAGGGAGTACTGGTCCGTGCTGCCTAACCTGTCTAGGCATTCAACCTGACAGTGTTCAAGTTTCATACATTCAGGAGGTCTAAGCCTAAGTGAATTAGGTACTCAAATTAAATGCAGACTAGTTAAGAAAGACAAAATTAGGGCCCAAGACTTGCATAATGATATTTATATCTATAAATGGGATAATATGAGAGTTTCAGATAACATTAGAAGTTTTGTTTTTTAAAAAAATAAATTTATAGGACCTCATGATTCTGTCAAAGCTCTTGAATACCCACCCTAAGCCTGAGGTAAGATCCTGTGGCTGAAGAAACAACAGAAAGCCGTCTATCTAACAGCACCAAGAGACCCTGCAAGGTCCAGACTGGTAGTCAGTTTTGACAGTTAGTGCAATGCTGGAAGGCACTGTATAACCTGCCAGGGGAAGCTGGTTAAGGATAGTTGGAGTAAACAGAGACCACTGACATGAAACACAGTCGGCCTCCGTGAGTAGGCTGAACACACTTCCTACTGGAGGAGAACAGTGAACCAAGAAAGGAACACTTGTGCTATGGAAGAGCCAGAGCCTGGAGGAGGCAATAACAGCTTTTAATTTGGCCAAGTTGACTAAGTGACAAGGAGCCCTTGACTGGAATTGGGGACTAAGGGCAAAATGCACTGAGAACCAGAATCTTGGGACCCCAATGTGAAATTCACTTTGCAAGCGGTTTACAAAGAGGCTACTAACAATATAATCTAGCTAATTCAGAATTGTGTATCTAAGTTAACCTATACTGATCTCACTCTCAGATGGAGATTCTGTTTGTATTTTTCAGAAGAGAGAGAGAGAGAGAGAGAGAGAGAGAAAGAGAGAGAGAGCTGTGGCTCATCCAACCCTACCAACTAGCCACAGGCCAATAGATAACATCCTGGCAAGAGATGAGCCACCCCAGACCTACCGTGGAGGTTACACAATGAGTGGTGGGATAAGCAAGAGACCTATAACCACAGCCAATCAGTCAATCCAGGATAAGCCAGCGAGACAGACACCAGTGATTCTCAACACAACCTAAAGCAGAAGTACAGAGACCTTTAAGACCTCAACAATAAGGCAGCCTTAATACTCACACACCATGACTCAGGGAAGTGAGTGGAAGAGAGGCAGAGAGATTATAAGAGCCATGGTGGTGGAGAATATCCAGAGACATTGCCCACCTCAGTAACAACATGCAAAGTTGGTTGAAACTGGGTTGACTCCTAGGCTATCCATAACCCCCTACCCATGGACTGATCCAGAGTACCCACGGAGAAGGATATCTAGCTGATTGGGGACAGGGAGGAGGGGAATCAGGGAATTGGGGACATCAACACATTATTCCCTCATTTAGTATATCTAATTATGGATAATAAAGATAAATATATATATATATATATATATATATATATATATATATATATATAGAGAGAGAGAGAGAGAGAGAGAGAGAGAGAGAGAGAGACAGAGAGAGAGAGAGACAGAGAGTATTTTCTTGATATATTTTCCAAGGTAATTGAATTCATAGATTATTTTAATTCTAACAAAATTTAAGATATATATATATACAATACATATATATATACAAAAATATATACAAATATATACAAAAAATACAATTATTTTTATAACCATTATACATTATTATTGCATTTGCTACCTAGTGCACAAGTTTTTTTGGTATGTGTTGATTTAAAAAAATCTAGCAATCTTGTTATGCAAGTTATTTATGTTTGGTCTTTTGAGGTTCCATTTCTTGCTGCAAAAGTTACTTCCAGGAATTTCCTTTACTGAATACTTTACATGTATTTATCAAGATAAGCTCCAAAAGCTAAGAAGAACTCTTAGGAAAACACACGGAGGATTCAGATATTTAGAAATGTGTTGGCAATGTCAGCACTGGAGAAGAAAGAGCTTTTTGAGACCAGTGTGAGCTACCCATCAATAAGCATTGAAAAAAGGGAAAAATATTTAATCATCATGTAAAATGTAAATTATCTAATGACCCTTTTGCTAATCAGACTTTTTCTGTTGAAGAGAAGGTAATGCATTTAACTCATAGCAAGGTCATGAATAAAATAAATATCTACAACTATTGTGCTGGGCAAAAGAGACTCATGAATATTAATGTTCAAAAAGAGAAGTGGAAAGTTTGCCACTGTGGGCCCCCAGGCTATAAATCTAGGAAGAGAAATCAACTGAAACAATCCATTAGAAATCAGTTCCTCACTATCCATTTTGTATTTCTTCAACCTCAGCCTAACACTGCATTTCAAGTAGGCAATCCAAGCTTGTTCTCAGTGGATAAGAGTAAGCCCCGAAGAACTACTTTTTAAATGTTGCATTTCTCCTCAGAAACTGGACTTCAAAGATATTCTGAATACACCATAAAGTTCCAGACTTCAATACCCTCAAAGCTACATGTGGCCCCCCATGGCATCAATGAGAATTTTGTGTGCATGAACCAAGGGCAAAGGATAACCATTTATATGGTCGATACTATGTTTGATGACTACAAATAAAAGTCAGAAACAGCCCTGTGCTCACTCTACACTCTGCAAGGACACTTAGTCTCAAAAGCTTACTGGCGACTTTACTATGGTTGCTTAATCTCAACATTAAAGGAAAAGCATTCAACAAAAATTTTATTCATAAATTTGATGTTATAACTAAGTTAACTGTGGCATGAATATTGGGGAGATTGAAATTGGTGTGAAATTATTTTTAAATGACATACTCCTTTTTATACAAAGCTCTAATTAATACTACCAATCCATATATACAAAAGCAAACATTACATATATTTTAATTATATTAAGAGGCAATAAGAGGTGACAAAAATTTTTCATCTATTGGATAGGGGAATATTCTTCTAGTGTATTTAAAACATTAAATAGATTGATACAGCATAATGTATTCAAAGCCACCATGGCAAACCCTATCAGTTGACTACCCTAGATAAAGTTTCAGATATTTACAGGGTCAACTCCATCTACTATAAGGATGCTCAGTGACATCTCAGGCTTTGACTCCTTTCCTGCTTGTGGTTTTCCCATCAATTTAACAATGGTTATTTCCCGCTGACAGAAATTTACATTTCCAGTATTTCCTTCATTGAACATTGCAATAGATGGAATTAAATATTTTATATATTTTGTTGATGATTCACATAGTCCCCCAATAATTTTCCTCCTCTCTTTTCTAAGATTTACTATTTATAAAGTCATTTGGCCTGGTTAAAGGTCTTGTATAAACAGAAGCACTCTTTTTAGAAAGGATATGCCAAGACTGATTCTACACTTCAGCATTTGGATTTCGAAAAATAAAACATTTTCATTGTACTAAGGAATTAAATTCGTGGTAGCATTTTATAGCGGAAATTAAATTAATATTATGTACCTTTTAAATTCTTTATATTTTTGTAATGTTTATACTGACTTTTTTGCTTTGTTTTTTATTATTTTTGTTTTTATTTCTGGGAGGAAATGCCCACACAAATTTTAGATGCAGAGTATGTCTTATTTTATGCCACCAACTGTCAATAGTCTTTATGCACAATGTTCTTCTTTGAACCTGACTTTTCTGTATTCATTAATTATTCTGTGTGATTTTTTTCTTTTGAACACATATTTTCTTAAAGTACTTTGTTCACAGTGATATTCTTTTTTTTAAATCTGCCAAATATAGTTTTAATTATGACACATATGATGGTTAGGCTTTGTTGTCAATTTGGATTTTTTTAATTATCTTGGGTGGGTCTCTGAGGATGTTTACAGGAAGACAGCCTCTCTGCAAGGGGCAGGATAAAAAGAAGCTCAAGGAAGTTAGAAGTAAACATCCTTTCCTGTGTGGGCATTCCAGGAAGGAAATTCCAGAGACTAAGGAAGCCCTTAAGTCTGGGAAAGGGTTGTAAGAGCCCATCCTAAACCTATATAAAGGGGAAGAAATTCTCTCCTTGCACCCCCCTGTCCATTTCCTGTTCTGTGTATATGGTATAGGTGATAGGTTTTTCTCTCTGTTTGGACCTGTGAAAGAGGGCCAGCCTTTTTCACTGTTAGGGAACTTCCCCTCAATCTATAGTTGCAATATATCCTTTCCTCCCCTAAATTATTCCTGGTTTGGAGATTCGTCCAGCGTGTGGGTGACTATGACAGATTTGGTACCAAGAGTGGGGTGACACGCTGAGCTGAATCTGACCATGTGGATTTTGATCTTCTGGGACTTGTGTGCTGGAGAAATGGACATGGACTTGGTACTTGCCACTGAAGATGCCTTCCAAAATGGTAAGCCAAATTTTATAGACTATTCTGGTGGAATTTGGAAATGCTCAGTGCAGAGAGAATTGCATTTGGAGGCTTGGCTTATGAAAACCTTAATAGAAGTATGTGCCTGGGTCAAGGGGTGGATGTGTCCTACTACCCATGCCCAGAGAGTTTGACCAAGGTTAAATTTAAGTAATGGACTGTGTGCTTGGCTATGGATATGGGACTGAGAATTTAAGATTTGAAGTTAGAAAAACCTCAAAGCAAGTTTAATTTACAGGCAGAAATTGGCTTATGATTATGGCCCAACTGCTTTACATTGAATCAATGGAGAGACCTGACGTGTTTCCACCCAGGAAGGACAGAAAGATGGACTGTGCAAACTCTTTGGAAAGGAGATCACTGAAAGAAAGGAATCTGCTCTTCAAAGTCATGCCTACTTTGTCCCTGAATTAGCAACTTGGCTGTGTCCTGCATACCTGGTATTGATTTTTGAAGCATGAGGAATGCATGCATGGAGTGACTTGTGAAGTACACATGGTTCCAGGAGCCACTGCTGAGATGTGGTACTTGGAACAGGGTGTGAAGTCCCTGATTGGCAAGTGACGCCATTGGAAGCTGGACTTTGGTTTGCAATGGAGACCTGAAGACATTTTGGACATACCAGGACTTTGCAAGGGCTACCATGGAGCACTTTTGGCTTGGATGATAGTTTCCCCAGGTAGTCAGCCAAG
This sequence comes from Zapus hudsonius, assembly GCA_004024765.1. NCBI lineage: Eukaryota > Metazoa > Chordata > Mammalia > Rodentia > Dipodidae > Zapus > Zapus hudsonius. Next base: position 14,415 of record PVHP010009828.1, on the reverse strand, counting down.
CTGGAGGGACAGAATCAGAAAATCCAGAGACTGTCAGTCACTGGTTGTGGTATGGGACTTAAACTGCAGATGAAATGCTTTCTTATGTTTGTTGAGTTTGCCTTGGCCCAATCTTTCCTTGTTATACCTCATAGCAGTTGGAAATGTTTGCTCGGTGTCATTATATGTTAAAAACATGTAAGTTGTTTTGGTTTACAAAACTCACAGTTCAGAGACCTTGCCTTGTTTTGGGCGAAGATTATGTGTTTCCAGGTGTACGTGAGATAGTTATATCATGTTAGGCAGAATTATGATCTTGTTACTGTCTTCATTTAGAAATTAGGTATGATTTAAGAATATATGGTTTGATGTCAAATTGACAAGGGGTGGACTTGTGATGGTTAGGTTTTATTGTCAACTTGATCTTTTTAATTATCTTGGGTGGGTCTCTGAGGATGTTTATAGGAAGGCAGCCTCTCAGCAAGGGGCAGGATGTAAAGAAGCTCAAAGTAACTAAAAGTAAACATCCTTTCCTGTATGGGCAGTGCAGGAAGGAAATTCCAGAGACTCAGGAAACCATTAAGTCTGGGAACTGGGAAGTTCAATAGTTTTGAACTTCATAATTTTCTTCCCCTTTATATAGGCTTAGGGTGGGTTATAAGACCCCACCCTAAGCCTATGTAAAGGGAAAGAAATTCTCTCCTTGCCCCCCGCCCCCCCGTTTCCTGTTCTGTGTGTGTGGTGTAGGTGATGGATTTTTCTCTCTGCTGGGACCTGTGAAAGAGGGCCAGCCTCTTTCACTGTTACACGACTTCCCCTCAATCTATAGTTTCAATAAATCCTTTCCTCCCCCAAATTGTGCCTGGTTTGGAGATTCATTCCAGTGGCATGTGGCTGACTATGACAACACCTAAAAAAGTTTTGCAGGCAGGGGGAAGATAAATAGTTCAGGCATATCAAGAAATACTTTGCTATTCAAGTATACCAATTGAGATACCAATTGAATATCTGCATCCAAATTACTTGTAGGAAACAAATGTAAATTTTATTTACAGTATCATATTTTAATTATGTCTACTCACCATGCAACAATTTATATTTCACTTAGACTTATTTTCACTGAGTATGCTTAATGAATCTTTTCAGTCCTAGTCATTTCTACTTTCATCCATTTCCACTGCTTCACACATGCATGATAGAAGATGATATATCTGTTCTTCCTCATGCAGTCATTTTACATTCCTTCTGTTTTCCGTAGTTTACTATGTGTGTTCTGGCTTCAAGGACAAATGGAATTCTACCCAGTATAGACTACTATGAATGAGAGACAACTGTGTTCTTCAGAGTAAGCAGCCCATGAAAATCTTTGTTCTTGTCATGTGAAAGAATAAAATTCACTCCACAGTACCGATTTCTGATTCTTTGGTGTGTCTATATGCTTTTCTTTGGAGGTGATGCTTAACTGAAGTAATCATTTTATATTATTCATACAAGTAGTTGAATTTAAGATTCTCCGTCCTACATACTTTCTCATAGCATACATGACATTTTTTATTTTAATCCTTAGATTCTCTTAAAGAAAGCCAGGAGGAAAATTTGTATTATAACGAAAAAATGTAACTTACTGGTTTAAGGGAAAGTTTCATATCAGGAAATCCATGGTGACAGGGTTGAGAAGCCAGCTGACGTGATTGTCAAACAATAAACAAAAGATGAAGAGGAAATAGAGCCAGGCTTTAAAACCTTACTGCCCACCCCCCAGTGGCTTAATCCCCCAGCTAGGCTCTGCATGCTGCAAACAGTGCCAGCAGTTAGGGACCACTTGTATAAAGAGAGGAGCCTATGGGAGGCATTTCACATTCAAACCACAGCAGCTCTACTTACTAATATAAAATGGATTTTCTCTGTGATCCATGATTTTCTTAGAAGTAGCACTCCATTTTTAGTGTTGTATCAGCATCCCAGGTATTTTCATCTTTTTTGGAAAATGATTTTATCCCATAGCTCTTACCAGGGTGGGGTAAAGTGCATAGAGAGATTAGACATAGAGAAATCAGGACAAAGAAGTATAATCTTCTTTGATGTTTTTCATAAGCTTGTTTTTTCACCAAATATCCAATGGAGCAAGTTTCTAAGATTTTACTCTATTTTATAGGATGAAGCTGATAACCTGCTTTGCTTCTGTTAAATGTGCTGAAGGTGCAATTAGAGCTTCTTAACTGTAACAATGTCTGGTCTCCTTTCCAGTGTATATAGTAAAACTAAGACAAGCAGCACACAGCAAGATACAGGCTTCAGCAAAGGGATACTTGGAGACTCCCTTGCATTAGTTTCTCTCCAATAAATAGTTTTGAACTTCATAGTTTAGGTTTCTACTGGGAGCTGTTTTGATAATTTTCACTATGACTATATTCTTGAGAGTAAAACATCAAATTAATTTGTATTCTAGTGTGCCTCTTCTATTTTTGAAACAGACATGACAGTCGTCTGAAGGGTAGACTCAGTGGGTAGTCTTCACCACCTAAGCATAGAGCCTGGGTTTGGAACCCCAGTACATAGAAAAAATGTTGGGAGTGGAACGCATGTGCCTTTGACTCAAGCATTGTGGATGCAGAGACAGGGAGGCCTAGGGCTCGCTGGCAAGCTAGTCTAATCAAATCACCTAGGCCTAGGTTCAGTGAGAGACTTGTTTCAACAAATTCCTTGGAGAGTAATAGGAGATACCCAATGTCTACCACTGGCCTCCATATGCTTGTATATGTGCATGCATTTAAACAACAAACACACGTGACAATAGTCATATGAACATGAATAGATGAATATACTACACACTCATATACATGATGAATTCCTAGCAAAAAAAAACATCATGTTTCCATTTTCTTATTTGTGTGTGTTTGTATATATATATATATATATATATATATATATATATATATATATATATATATATATATATATATATATGTTGTGTGTGGGGGGGGAGTGTGCAGGTGACACAGCTCACATACTAGGTAAGAAGTCAACCTTAAAGAGTTATCCCTCTTTCCACCTTCCTTGTGACAGGGTTTCTCTTGTTGTTTTGCCACTGGAAGGACAGTGTAGCTGGCCCATGCACTTCAGGAATCTCCTGTCTCTGCTTCCCATTGCTGTAGGTGCATTGGTATCACAGACACATGCACCACTTTCTGTTCTGGTTTCCATGGGTGTCTGGGAGGGTTCAACTTAAGTAGTAGGCTTGCAGGCAAGGATCTTTAACTGCTGAGCTATCTCCCTACTTAATTTTCTTTATATATATGCACAATTATCTAATTATTTATCATTATTATTCATGCAATGAAAAAGCTGTACTTTACTTTCTTATTATGCATATATGTGATTATACTGATCAAATTTGATGTCTCAGTAAAGTACAAGTGTAGGATTTCTTAAGGAGAATACCTGAGACAACTCTGGTATTCAGTTCAGCACCCTCTGTTAGAATGAAGTCTTCATGTCTGATTAACATTAAAACTTAATTAGCCAAAGATTTAGGACAAGATTATAAAATGGATGGATGGCAGGAGTAACAAGAAGCTGGAATGTACAGTGTGAGATGCAGTTGACAGAGACATACTAAATCTCTATTAATTTCTATTCCCTCTGACCTGATTGTGGCAGAGATGTTAATGAAGCCAAGATCCTTTGTCATGGAGAGACAAAAATGCATGTGTAACTGTGAGCACATGTGCACACATGTGTGCGTGCACACACACAGGCCGACACATAGCCGAGAATTTGGAGAAGATGAAGGATCCGGTTAAGACTCAAATTAAGATTACCGATTACCTGTCTCATCATATCTGAGCATTCCCTTGCCAAGGAAATTAATGAAGAAGAAAATATGTCTCATATGTCATTACAAAAGCAATAACCTAAGACAGTATTCATTGATATTTCCTACTGACTGGTATCCCACTTTTCTGTTTGGACAGCATCTCCTATATTTCCTTTTTGCACCTTTGACTGGCATACAAATCAGATGCATTATTGTGGTAGACCCTTTGGCATTTTTGTTTAGAACTCAGTTTTCTTCCATCATTCAAAAGCCAATGGAGGCATAAAAGCAAAGATTAGCAAACACATTTTTTTCTTCAGGTATTGGTTTTTCAATTCAGTGTTTACTTTCCAGCTCAATGGATAGATTTACTATTTAATGGTTCAGTTCTTGGTAACTTAAAAAAGACACAATATATAACACCAGTGAGAATGTTAGTTATTCTTCCTAGCAGCAATGTATACACAGAGCAAGGACCTAGTCTGCATAGTAGACGGTGTGATTTCTCTTTGTACTTTTTGTTTGTATGAAATACTGGCATTAAAATCATTTTGAGATAGTCTTAAGATTCTAGTTTAGGTAAATATATGCAATAGAAATGATTGAAACTGGAAAACTCTAGTAAGTGAAGAACAGAGAAAAGGTAGATATTTTGTAATTAGAGATTTGAGTCCTTGCATATACTTTTTTGGAGAGTATGTGAAGAAGATATTGTATGGGCAGTGAGGGGAATTGTTTCACGAGATAGAAATAGCACCATTCCATCTTCTGTGGAAACTATGAAGGAAAGATCGTGCTTTTCTGTTTTCAGATTAGGACACAACACAGAAGCATTTCTTTAAAACTATGAAATCCCTTAAAACTAATAACAGATATTATTGTGAGCATTGTGGAGCTGAACAAAACACACATTTAATGCTTCTCAGAACTTGGGTCTGTTACATTAAAAAGAAAAGAAACAACTATACTGTGGTTTGGGAACTAGTCCAGTTGTAAAGCAATTGCCTTCCAAGCATAGAGACTTGAGTTTGATCCCTAGCAATCATGGAAACATGCAGGTGCTGGGAGCGTGTGCTTCGAATCTCATTGCTATATAAGAATATAGGTTCAGTAATTCAGAAAAAAAAAAAAACATTTGAATTACTGGCCCTTGTTGGTGAGCTACTCTTGCCTAATTGGACTCTCTCAAAAATAAAGTGGAAAGTGAGGAAAATAAATGCCTTTGACCTCTGGTCTCCATACACAAAAAATGCACATATGTGAACACCCCAAAATACAAACACACCAATATTAACATTTATACACAAAAATACACACAAAGAAGCTATTTTTGACTACACATCATAAATTGAAATGAATGATACAGGTAAAATAACATGACATAAGATATGGAATAATTCCCAATGCTTTATTTACAATAATATCAACAAAAATATTTGAGTTTGTCATTCACAAAGGACATAGTAGGTCTTTAAAATAAAAATTATAAGAATCACTGGCAGAAATAAATGATAGATCAAATCCTAAAGCAATTGATTGGATATAAATCTTTTGCGATACCAATTAAAATCTGTGGTGTAAAAACAAAACAAAACAAAAGACCATCAGCAAAAACAAAAATATGTGGGTAAAATGAATATATTGTGTCCTTTGCATGGAATAACCTTCAGTAATAATGATGCAAATCACTAATATATAACACATCAGGGATGCATTTCAAAATATTTCTGAAGGAAAGATCAGATAATGAGTAAGTCAACCTACTTATAACCTTTTTAAAGGGAAAAATATTAGGCTACTTAAAGTATTTACAAAAATATTCCAGTAACCAAGACATGATGCATTTATAAGAAGCAACAGACAAGGTTGCAATAGACAAACATAAAGATTGAGTTTGAAGAAAGTTACCAGTAAGGTTTTGAACCACTTTTTGAACAGTTTGATATTATGCTTTATATAACTAGATGATGTATAAAAATGTGTTGCCTTCACTTTCAAAGTACATCTAATATTAATTCTACATGTGTCATGCACTTCAAGAGAAGTGCTGAGACAACTAAACACATAGGCAAAATTTTAAGAAATTCTGTCCATAAATCTGAGAAATAAAAGCAGAATTTAAAAGAATTTGAATAATTCTATAACATAATAGAAAATAACTGAGTAAAATGGGAAAATATTCCAAGGGATTCTAGAAAAAAACTTAGACAAAATATTGTCCATCAAATACATGAGAAGTTACTCAGAAAAAAAAAGAAAACTAAATGAGAATCCAGGCGTGGAGATGAATGCCTTTTTTTCCCAGCTCTTGGGAGGCAGAGGTAAGAGGATCAATGTGAGTTCAAGGCCACCATGAGATGACATAGTAAATTCCAGGACAGCCTGGGCTAGGATGAGACCCTACCTCAAAAAATCCAAATAAACTGGGTGTGGTGGCGCACGCCTTTAATCCCAGAACTCGGGAGGCAGAGGAGGAGGATCACCATGATTTCAAGGCCACCCTGAGACTACACAGTGAATTCTAGGTCAGCTGGGACTAGAGTGAGCCCCTACCTCAAAAAACCAAAAAAAAAAAAAAAAAAATCCATGTCAGCCTGGGCTAGAGTGAGACTCTACCTGGGGGGTGGGGAGTGGGGGAAGAAGAGGGAACTCTAGTTGAACTGGGGATGTAACTGTTGATAGAGTGCTTGTCTAGCATGCACAAAGTCCTGGGTACAATCCCTAGCACTCCTGAGACAAAGAGAATCAAAAGTTTAAGGTCATCCTCAGCTGTATATTGAGTTCGAAGTCAGCCTGGGATTCTTGAAACCCTGCCTCAAAAGTCCTCAAAAATAGCCAGTTGTGATGCCTTTAATCCCAGCACTGGGGAGGCAGAGGTAGGAGGATCTCCATGAGTTCAAGGCCACCCTTAGACTACAGAAAGATCATACAGGATTGTCATCATTCCTTTCCATAAACATGTACTCAGCATTTCTATAGTAACTAAGATCATGCTTGTCTAAAGTATTTTACATATCTTAAAGCACCATGCCATGATGTTAATGTACCAGATGGACTCACAGAGTCCAAAAATACCATGCCTCCACTTTAAATATAAACAAGTCCTAACAAGCAAAAGACTTCCCACTCAGCTGTAATCCCAGCACTACCTCTTGAGGTAGAGGCTCAAGATCAAGAGTTCAAGGTCATCTTTAGCATCTTCTGGACCAACCTAGATGTATCAGTTACTTTTCTCATTGCTGTAACAAAATACCCATAAAAACACTTTAAGGAAAAAGGAGTATATTGTGGTCTTCAGTGAGAGGTTACAGTAAATCATAGCTGTTACATCTTGAGGCAGCTGTCACATTGCATCCACAGTCAAGAAGCAGAGAGTGGGCTGGAGAGTCTCAGCGGTTAAAGAGTCTTGCTTGCAAACTGTAAAAAAAAAAAATGTGAGATTCTATTTGTTATCTCGTAGGATGACCCAATGTTGGTGACACATTGAAATCACTGAACTATTTATTTGAGAGAGAGACACAGAGAGAGAGACAGAGACAGAGAGAGAAACAAGTGGGTGCACCAGGGCCTCCTGCTACTCTAAGCAAATTCCAGATGCATGTGCCAGTTCTAGCATCTGATTTTACATTAGGACTGGAGAATCAGACTTGGGTTGCCAGGTTTTATAAGCAAATGCATTTTACTACTGAGCCACATTTCCTGCCCCTGTTTTTTTCATTTCTTAGCACATAGTTATCATACATGTGATGAACTCCAGAAATATTTATACAAAAATATAAAAAACTTTTTTTACATTATAACTTAAATTGCACCATTTGTTTGAGCATTTATATTTAAAGAAACATTTGGAGAATAATGGGACTTTAGCATAAATCCAGACATGAATATTAGAATCATTTAAATTATAAATATATAAAAATCTGTCCTGTTTATATAAAACTAATTTAGTCCTCATAAATTTTTAACTATTTGATTCAAGAAGATGATGCCATGCCCATAAATCCAGCACTTGGTAGGAAACGGCAAAACAATCAGAAACAATCAGGAGTTCATACCAGTGTGGGCAACATGAGATGCTGCAAAAAATAAGAAGAAGAAAGAAAGAAAGAAAGAAAATAAGAAAGAAAGAAATGAAAAGAAACAAAGAAAGGAAGAAAGAAAGAAGGAAAGAAAGGAAAGAAGCAAAAGAAATGAAAGTTGAAAGTTGAAAGGGAAATTTAGGTGCTGGGGAGATGGCTTAGCAGTTAAGGCATTTTGCCCTCCAAGCATACAGATCTGAGTTCGATTCCCACATAATTCCAGATGCACAATGTTGCACATGTGTCTGGAGTTGGTTTGCAGTGGATGGAAGTCTGGGGCACTCATCTCTCTCTCTCTCTCTCTCTCTCTCTCTCTCTCTCTCTCTCTCTCTCTCTCTCTCTCTCTCTCTCTCTCTCCTCTTTATCAGAATACTTTAAAAATACCAACAATTAAAAAAAAGAAAGGGAAATTTATACTTTTTCTTTGTCTTGAAGAACCCTTCATCCTATTCCATATAAACCTCTTTCATCATAGCATACTTAGTTGCATGGTGATTTTACCCATAAAAATACTTGTTTTAATCCAGGTGTAGGCATTGAATTTTATTTGTATGAATTTGCATACCAGAAATATGGAGTTCCAGAAAGTTGGAGTTCTTAGCTATTTCCAATGCACCTTACATCTTAAGTGTACCCAAATTCTTGTTCTAAAAACTCAAATAATTAAAATTAGACACCACCAGAGGGTAAAGTATAGTGAAAGACTTTATTTAAAAGAAATGAGAAGTTACAGAGATTCCCCAGCCACTAGTGAAGAGAGAGCACATGAGGGAGGGTTTAGCCACATATCTATAAAATCTGTGCTGGCAAGCCAAGCAAGGGAAAAAAGGAAAGATATAAGAGGGCTTTCATCATGAGGAAAAAGATTCACATGGGAACGAAGCCTAGGCTTTGGTGTGGGGCCTTGCCTAAGCCTGGAGATTCAGGTGTCTCTTTGCTGACCAGCTGTAACGAGAAGAGTGAGTCATTTGTCTCTTTCAGGTGAGTATATCTCTGGCCCAGGTGAGCAGAGAGATAGCTGGCTGGTCTCTCCTTGATAAATCAGTTTCAGGATTAGGTTTGAACTCTAGTAAAAAATGCCTCCCACTCAAGGGGAGGGGATCAGGCATAAGATGACTAGAGCCTGCCTGAAAATACAAGTTCAAGGACACTCCTGGTTATATTTGAGTTCCAGTTACCTTAACATGTCACAAAACCTTTAAATCTGTTAGTGGATGCTTTAAAAAAGATCACCCATAGATAATTTATTGATTTTTGTTCACTAGGTTCTGTTCAAATTAATGGATTTTCTTCTCTTTGAATCTTTTCACTGGGAATTATATTTGTCATTTCCTTTGCAATCGCATAAATCATATTGTTCGTATGTTTAAAGCTTGCTTTCAAACTTTTCAAATATTAAAACAGTCACTTTTCAGTAAATAAAGATAAATCGGAAAATGTGATCAGAAAAAAAAAAAGCCTACACACTCTAGTCTTCTTTAAAAGTCAACTGTATTTATTTAAATATGGAACTTTATTTTGAATTACTTATTTTATTCTGTGTATGAATAAGACCATTTCTGTTACTTTCTTCTACCCATAAGGGAAAGCTAGAGCAAACCTTTCCAGCAAGGTTGAAAGTGATGCGTGAGTTCCTGCCTACACTGAAAGCGATTCAATAAAGGAGATTCAATAGCTCTGTGTTTCTCATATTATTTGCAATAATGTTTCTAAATAGAGACGTTTAGTTTTTTATTTATTTTTCTTATATAAAGCAAGAAATTTTGCTGTTGTTTATATATGTGATAGATACATCAACTTCACCCACAGGTTTCATGGGACTCTGGAGAAACAGAGTCTTCAGTAAATAATTCATTCCCTGTGATCATTCGAGTGATAACCTTGCTTCATGGTAATGAGTTTTGCACTGAGAATCTACTTAGGCTTATATAATAAAACTAAAGATGTGTCCTTTAGAAATAATCACAAGGCAATTCATGGATATGCCAATGGGAAACCCTATATGAGGTTGCCATTAATTTTCAAACTGGAAACCTCATGTAGTAAATTGAACATGGTTCAAGTTCCAAACCCCAGGCACATAATTTAATACACAGAGTGAGCCAGATACTTGTAATCAGACATCAAGCAACAAAACTTAGCAGAATCAGACATAAAACCTTAATGCATTTCATCCATTTAAAATGAAAACTGTATCTGATAATCTGAGTCATTGCTGATGGACTCTGATATCAACAAATTCTCTTTTGTGTGTTTAGATACAGGCACAAATTACAGTTAATGGATCAGAGCAGATATGACTCAAAGAAAGGTGATGGTGTGTAAGATTAAGTATTCTGCTTAGCAAATAGATTCCCGTACTCAGCCCTACAGAAACTTGTGCTAACAATAATGAAGGGAATCTCCAGCTTCCAAAGTAGTCACACTTTAAAGAGAAGATTCTTAGTGACAGAGAGATCATTCAATTCCCTGGATGACGCAGGGGTTAACTGAGCTAATAGCGAGTCATGGAACAGAAAGAACTGTGGTCAGGCTGGAGATGAAGTTTATGCCAGAACAAATTCTCAATTAAAAATACTGTATGCTGGTGCACACCTTTAGAACCAGCCCTTAGGAGGCAGAGTTAGGAGGATCACTGTGAATTCAAGGCCACCCTGAGACTACATAGTAAATTTGAGGCCAGCCTACCTCGAAAAAAAATTAAAAAAAAAAAAAAACTCTTACCTGGGCTGGACAGGTGGCTCTGTGGATAAAGTGCTCACTGCTCAAGAGAGATTGCCCCGTTTTGATTCCCAGGTACCACAGAAAAAGCCACAACCTGTGGTGGGCTTCTCTAATCTCAGTATCCTGATGCTGGAGGCAGCACAATGGGAGCACATGACAGAAGGATTTCAGAACTGGGCAGCAAAGAACAGCAGGGCAATCCAGAGTGAGAAACCCAGTCTCCAATGAGGTGGACTTGAGTGGACCAACTAGAAAGTTATCTCCTGATCACCTAAATGCCACATGCATGCTTTGGCACACATGTGCCCATACTCACCCTCATGTACATAAACACACACACTCTCTTTCACAGACAATGATATTTGTGAGAATGAGACCCTAATAAAGCACAACATGGTCTTAGCATAAACAAAGCCATTTTAAAATAAACCTTGCTGAAAGAAGTCCTTGAAGATAAGACAGAGAATAGTTTATACTAGGCTAGAGTGTCGCCCATGGCAACGAGCAGGGCAACCCAAGTGCAGGAATAATTGATATGCATGTTTGGGGAAATTGCTTGTGTTCTGAAAAGTTATTTTGACTCATGTATGTTGTTTGAGACTTTGAAACTACACAATTGCCATTTACAGTTTTAAATTTTGCCCTTGTACCCATTTCTTTAGCTTACACAGCACTGTGTGACGTCAAGATGTTGTGGGATCAACTCATCACATATAGCCAAAATATATTCTTTATGTACTTGCTAAGCAATTTTTAAATGTCAACTAATCATGCAACTGCCAAGTTGGAATTCCCCTACCCCTGCTTAAATTCCTATTAAAACCCTGCTAATTCTGGGCTCAGGGCTCTTCTCCCTGATCCACTGCATCGATAAAGAGAGAGAGACCTGGCTCAGGTCTGCAATAAAGACCCTAATGCGATTGCATCATTTCGACTCCTGGGTGTTCTTTGGGAACCCTGAAATCTAGCACAATATGCACATATGCACAAATAATAAAATAATAAAACAATTTTGAAAAGTTAATTTTGTATATTCACTATGCATCCTTTGGTTCCTACAAGTAGCAAAACTGAAATTATTAGAGTATTTCCTTTAGTCTTAAACTAAAATATGTGTTACATACAGGGTGTGTCATTAATTTTTCTGAAATAACTGTTATTCTCCATTTACAAGGAAAGTAGGAAACAACGTAAAAGTTTAAAAGTAAAACTTTATTTCAGGCACACATTATCAGTGGATTCAGGTTGACTTATGATGGCAAAATTATGGTTACAAAATACAATGTATACAAGTATAAACTGTTGAGTGTTAAAAAAATGATAAAATGACTTAAAAATTTGTATATAATGATATGCTTTCAATACACAAATAAATCGATACTTCATTGCTCCTTTTTAAAATACTCTGAAATGTTGAAATGACATTTTGGTTTCAAATTGTTTTCTTAAAAATTAATATGAAAATTTTCAAAACTAATATCAGCATCATGAACTAATCAATAATAGCAAATGACACTTTGATATTATACACCATTCCAATTATCATTTCTCATTTACTACATTTGGATATTTTTTCTTTAAAAATTCATCTATTTATTTGAGAGAGAGAACGAGAGAGAGAAAGTCACAGAGACGGAGACAGAGAAAAAGAGGCAGACAGCTAGAGTAAGTATGGGTGGGCCAATGCTTCCTGTAACTGCAAGCAAAATCCAGACATATATGCATCTGGGTTTATTTGGGCACTGGAGAATTGAACCCCGGCTCTCAGGCTTTGTAAGCAAGAGCCTTTCACAGCTGAGCCGATTCTCCATCCCTATAGCAAACTTTTGTAAACAAAGATTGTTGTATTTTAACCCAAGGAAGTAAGTCCACAAATTCCTAGAGTTTAACGTTTCCTAAAAGCATTTTTGTGATAGACCACTTCAGTAACTGTATAGAAAAGTACATTATAACATAAATATCTTAGCATGAAATAACACAACACATTAAAATGTAAGAGATTTTTCTTTTAATATTTAAAATTTGAAAGACGTTATAAAATTCAGAGAAAATCTTAGAAAGCAATTACTTTGTGACTATGTAATTATATTTGACTGGTTTTTATAGTTTTCTAATACCTGTATTAACATATTATGATATCTCTTCTGGTTGCTAACGTGAGGCTTGAAATTTTCTCTGCATCATCAGAAAATCAATACCTCCAGAAATGTGAAAACAAACCTCAGGTAAATAATCTATCTCTAAATTTTTGAGACTTTGCATTGTCTGCAGGTTTCATTGATCTATGAATGAAGGTCTGATTCCATTCAGGTATGCATTGACATCTGACAAACTCTTCTTCAGGGTTCATTGACTGATCCAAATTTACATTTCACAAAGTGGGAGAACAGGACCAACATTTGAAGTTGTCCACTGACCTTCACATGCACATTGTGGCACTTTGGAGCTAGCTCTTTAGCAAATGAATTCGGCATGACACAGATATTCTGCCTATAATACTACTGTGTGCTTAATATTAACTAATGTTAACATGCAATATTATTAGAAACTGAAGAATAAATATTTAGACCAAATACCAAGCCCACATTTACAGGACAGTTCTTTTCACCAGATAAATTTAACAGCCATATAAATATTATTGTCACTGAGTCAACAGTTAGCCAGAGGGAAAGGGGCCATTCATGTACTAGAATATTAGCAAAAAGCAAAAAAACTATCAGTTGTTTTTATAATTACTAGATATATTCAACCCAATAGTGAAATTGGACAACACTTTTGGAAGTATCATAAATAAGTAGGGTAGCAAATTTTCCCTCAAGAGATAAAAAGCTAACAAGTTGAATAAAATTCTACAATTTTTTTCCAGTGAGCATAAAATAATGCCCTTTCTATGTGTACCACACACTCTAAACAAAAATCCAGGGAATCATTGTGAGATTTTAGGGCACTAATGTTTACTTCTTTTTCACAAAAGTACTTAAAATCATCACACTTTCTATGACTGTTACATGTGTTACTATTTTTCATAAAGTTGCCACCAACATTTTTATTTCAGAAGGAACAGATTTCTCAGTTTCATAATTATACCCTATTAACACATATAAAAATTACATATACAATTTAATACTTAGTAGTTACAGGAAATTAAATGTTTCTATACAGTTTTAACATAAATGAACATCTCTTCTACTTTAGGAAATGTTTTAAAACAATCATTATTTCTATATATACTATATATACTATATAATATATATATATAGTATAAAAATTGAAATTAAAATTTATGAGGCAAAATTAAAATAATTGTTAAAATATATCATTTTGTCATATATTTGAACATGATTTTTTTCCTCAACAACAGCAACTGAAAAATAGCCCTGTTCAGCAAATGACAGTAATAACAAACACTTTTCTCAGAGGAACTATACCAGGCGCTTTGCCAAGAACTTTACATAAAATACCACAACATATCCTTGGAAGAATTTGAGACCAAAGGACTGCCATTATCTTCAGTGTACCTGTAGCGATTAAACATCTTCACCAATGTATAAAGATAATGAACAGATGAGGCAGGTGTTCTGACTGAGCTCTGCCCTAGTTCAGTGCCTCTAATTTTATCCTTTATGTTTCCCTCTGAGCTCTTAAATCTTGGACTCTTCCTTTCTGTCTTCTCCCCTGTTTCCTAGATCAGACAAGTATCATGTCTTTTTCTACAATTGCTACAAGCACTTTCTTATCGATCTGTTCCCTTCCAACATAAATTTAATCAAGTTATTCACTACTGCTTAGGCCATGCTCAAGCAAGTTAATTTCTAG